>JAQGBS010000873.1:0-18419 GCA_034698545.1 Acrobeloides obliquus | reverse complement strand
TAACCACATTTCTGATTTTCCGAAAAACGCTCCCGTTTTTCGGTTTCCGATTTCCGCCTATTGTAACCGTAGCTTTATTTGAAATTTTTGTGGCTCTAGATATGTTACATTGAATTGCTGCATCGAAAAACGTGGTTTTGGAGCCAAACTTTTACCATAGAACTTTAAAAAAAAAACATGATTAACTCCTTTTAATAATTTTAACCCTAACCCCTACCTCTAACTCCTTTTAGCACAACCCAAATCTAAGCTGTTGTCCCAGTCTTTTTAAGCATTGGTTTTAAAACGAAAGAATTATATTATAAAACACCATTCAGTTGCGCTCTATAAATCACAAATAGCTTCAAATTAGGCATTAATTAAGTTGTTAATTTTTATGTATCCGGTAACCTTCCGTACTCCACGTATTAAATGGCATCGTGCATTTTAGTAGGACAATTCGCACGTCTCATATTTCAAAAATCACGTTTATGTATATACGATAATTCTTTGATTAATGAAAATGGAGCTTATATCATAAATGAAACAAACATAAGAAAAATTTTATAAAGCTCCCGATTATAAATAAAAAAGAGTGATTTTCATATACATTCAATTCTACTAACAAAGGAGCGTCTAGAACTGTCCGATTGCTTTACAAAAAATTTTAAATCCTAATAAGCGAAAAAAATTTTAATGCTTGTTTTTAACACGTCTTTGCAGATAAATTGTACATGGAGCCTAGGTAGCAAAACAAATTCACCTATGGTGGCAAGGGCGTAGCTAGCCGCTAGCAGTCGTGAAACGCATTTCAAGACGCTAGCAGTTGTGAAATTGATATAAATTACGACGCTAGCCGTCTGGAAATGAGTCCAGATTTCCAGACGGCATCTGGAAACTAATTGGCCTAAATATCGACATGAAAACCCTGAATTTGAACTTTTTTAAATAAGTCATTAAAAATTCAAAATCTGGGCAATTTGGGGAAAAATTCATAAAATATATTTTTCATAACTCACTGCGACAAATAAAATGGTACCAAAATTATTGAAAAAAATGGCACGTGGGCGACCCCCTCCCCCGAAATCGGCTGAAGGCCGAAAAAACTAAAGAATAAAGGGGAACCCTTATAATTTTTATCAAATTTTGGGCAAAAAAGTGAAATTGTCCCCCTGAAATAGGAGGCTAGCTACGCTTTTGATCACCCTGTACAGTGATTCCCCCGTACGTAAAAACCCTAGAGGGACAGTTTTATCAAAATTAGACATTGTTTTTGCTATGTTAATTCGGTATAAAATGTTGGGGCAGAACTTTTGGATCACCCTGTAATATCAAATACAGGGTGATCCAAAAGTTCTGCCCCAACATTTTTACCAAATTAACATAGCAAAAACAATGTCCAATTTTGATAAAACTGCCCCTCTAGGGTTTTTACGTACGGGGGAATCAATTTCCACAAAAATAGGGCAATGAAAAGTTTTCTGATGCCCTATACGTGACCTTTAAGATCTAAAGGACCCACGACGTAAAATCGTTACATAATTTCAAAATCCGGTAGTTTCGATAAAGAGGGGATTTTCTTGGTCGAAAAACACGAATCCGAGTGAATTGGGGTCTTTTTCGACCAAGAAATCCCCATAAAGCCTAAGCTTAAGAATTCCAAAACACATATGAAATGCCGCTTTTACACATGCTAATTAAGAACTGAAAAGGCCAAGCTTAAGAGTCACTTTCTTGAACTTTCAAATATTGCCTTAAACGGTTTGATTGCGCTCTGACTTGAATTTATTTAGTGAAATTAACGCATGGGAAACCGTTTAAAAGTCATTTCGAGTCAATCCGAGATGCTCAAAAACCCGATTTTTGTTGATTTTTTGAATTTTCTACCCTGTTTAAAACACTCTAAATAATTTTTCTGACCAAAATTTTTATATATATTTTGAAATTTGATTTGAGTTATTGAAAAGAAAACATGAAACAGGCTTTCGTTTCAAAACTCAAATTAATTTTCAAATTAGATATTTTTGAAGTCATTTTATTCGTCTCATAGAGTTATAAAAAATTACTACAATGTTCATTTGATGAAAATTTTTAAATCTTTGTAAAAATGGATTAATTCGTTTCAATAAACAGATTTGAATCAGGAATTTAAACAGCATCAATCCTTTCACTTCAATGCACAAACACGTTTAAAATTTTTATGTAATTTTCTATGTCAAATATCTCCTCAGGATTGTCAAATTGGAATTTCTTTCCAAAGCAAAAAGTGGTGGCCTTCACTCCAGTTTACGTTGGTTGCCTCAACGTGAACTTTCTTTTCCACTTTTGAACAAAACTTCGGTTCAAAAATGGACTGGTCCTTTAAGATTTTGTAATGTAATTAAGTAGAACATTTTAAAGAAAAATTCTTCGACTACTAAGGATTAGTAGTACAAGAAACCATGTAGGATTTATGCACTATGTGCTTACAAAACCCTACATGGTATTTTATTAGCTACAAATGTTTCCGTTTTTTGATCTGACGCGTTAAATTTTAATATTTTGACATTTTTTAGTTTTTTTTAACATTTTTTTCGCCTATAAAAAAAATATAGACGTAGTATTAAGTGTAGTCTTCTATATAAAATTTATATATATATACAAGCCTTTGCCCACATTTTATATTTTGCGTCAAAATCTTTTCCGAAGCTCGAATAGATTATCCGATTAAAACGTGTCTCTGAACATATACAGGGTGGACTAGAAAAGTAGATTTTTATGATTTTTTGGGACCCAAAAATGTTATTATAAAAATGACCCCTAGGGGTAATTTTATGCGGGGAATTGATTGCACGTATTAGGATGATTTATGCACTATGTGCATAAATCCGGAACCCTGAAAATGCTTCCCTGATCCTGAATCAGGGAAAAATTAGGTTTTTGAAGCGAAATTCGTCGTTTTTCGCAATTTCAAAACCCAATTTTTTCGCTAAATCAGGCCCAGGAAAGCATTTTCAGGATTCGGGAATGCGCACAATCGATTCTCCACATAAAATTATCCCTAGAAACATAAAATTACCATTAGAAAAATAAATATTCGGGTCCTAAAAATTACAAAAATCCACTTTTTTGGCCCTGTACAAGGTGTCTTAAATGAACCGGAGCCTCCCCCCCCCCCATCAATTTTAAACGAAATCATCGTTTTTAGTCAAAAAATTTGAAAAATCAACTTCCCGGAGGGAAGTTGATTTAGGGGGAGGGGGTAATTTTATGCGAGAAATTGATTGCACGTATTTTCGAAGTGTAAAAATTTTTGCTTGACATTGATATAGGTAATTTTCTCTTCAATACATAGCATCTTTTCCTGATTCATTGTCAGGAAATCTATTTTGAATTTTTTGGCTTAAATATAATTTCCCTGGGTAATTTTATGCGAAGAGTCGTTTATGCACATTTTTGAAGTATAAAAACATTTTCCTGACTCACTTCAATACGCTCACGCCTACCTAAATCATGATCAAGCGCTATATTGAAGCGAAAATTATCTGTATCAATTCAAGCAAAATGTTTCAACTTTTGAAAATACGCGCAATCAATTTCTCATATAAAATTACCTCCGGGAAGTTGATTTTTCAAGTTTTTTATTACAAACGATGGTCCGTTTAGAATTGATGGGGGAGGTTCGGTTCGGTTCGTTTGAGACACTTTTTTTAAGAGACATTTTCTTGAGCGTTCAAAGGTAGCCTTAAATGTTCCGAGCGCATTTCAAGTTGAATTTATTTATTGAGATTAATGCATGGGAAATTTTTGAAAATCATTTCAAAGCAAAAATCGGGCGGCTAAAAATTTAAATTCCTGCTCGAAGCTCACATACCCTGATTTTATGGGTATGTTTTGAATTTCCAACCTTTCTAAAACATCACAGATAATTTTTTTGATCAAATCTTAATGCTGATTGATGTATATCAACACGGAGAACAATTCTAGCGTGATTTCGAAAAAATCTGAGAAATTTCGATTTTTGGCTAATTTTGACATATGGGCTAGGAGGAGGAGTAAAAAAATTTCTCTCGGATTTTTTCGAAACCACGTTAGAACTGTCCTCCGTATTGATATACATCAATCAACGTTAAAATTTGACCGAAAAAAATTATTTGTGATATTTTAGAAAGGTTGAAAAATTCAAAAAATGCACGTAAAATCGGGGTATGAGAGCTTCGGACAAGGAATTAAATTTTTGGATGCTCGATCTTTGATTTGAAATGACTTGCAAAAATTTTTCCACGCATTAATCTAAATAAATTCAAATTGAAGTGCACTTGGACCACCATTTAACACTAGTACCAGGGTCATTCGAATGCTCGAGCAAACGTTTCTTTAAACGGATTTAAGTCCTCTAGTACATTGGGACGTAATTGGTTTCACTTCAGACGTGCCGTTTTGCAAATATTTGAGAAAAAAGGAAATAAATGTAGGGCTTATGATATCATATAGAAGTGTTGAGGACATTGTTATTTCATTTTTAGATGCGTTTCAATCAACGAGAATCGTCTCTCAAAACGGAAATAGAGTTCGTTGATCGGTAATTTGTTGCACCTCAGACGTGCCGTTTTCCAAATAGTTGAGAAAAAAATGAAATAAATCTAGGGCTTATGATATCATATAAAAGTGTTGAGGACATTGGTACTTCATTTTTGGATGCGTTTCAATCAACGAGAATCGTCTCTCAGAACGGAAATAGAGTTCGTTTATCGGTAATTTGTTGCACCTCAGACGTGCCGTTTTCCAAATAGTTGAGAAAAAAAGGAAATAAATCTAGGGCTTATGAATATTTGAGTAAAGGAAGTAAATCTAGGGCTTGGATATCATATAAAAGTGTTGAGAACATTGGTATTTCATTTCTAGATGTGTTTCGAATCAACAGTGTCCATTTTCAAAATTTGATAAATTTTAACTTCTATCTATTTCTTTTTTTTAAACTGGCGCAGAGGATAGAGAAGGTGTCCGTTCGACACGGCAATCAGCGTTAGCATCATGAATTTTGACGCTGGTGCCATGGTGCGGAGTAAAAAATTAGCTTCATGAAGCTAAATTTTAACGCTGTGCCATGACACTGGCGCTAGCAAGTGTGACATAAGCCTCTTTATCCAACTTTTTAAATTTTCGCCACTTGCTCCTGTGCCATCGGCATTGAACTTTTTATTTAAAATACTCGCTTGAAATGTTAATGACGTGTAATTCTTGAATTTTTCTTTGTTTACATTACAAAAAAATCATTCAGAGAATTTTATAATTTCCTATAAGTCATCTTCGTCTTATCAAAACTTCAATCTTTAACAAACATCTGGGAAATTTGTAATTTCCTGTACTATATTTCCGATAAAATTTTTTATTAGCTTTTATGCCATAGATTATGTTTTTCTCCGATCACTATTCACATTCTTCTTTCTCATTTTTCGTATAAATTCTTGCTTGTGTGCATAAAAATTACACTTCTTTCAAACTATGAATTCCTATTGCGTGTGTTATTATTTTTTATGCGTTATAACTTTTTGCACATAGTAGTTTTTTGTTTTCACTAATTATTCTGAGCTCAATAGGATTGTAGGCTTAGAAAAACAAGTAAATGTCTGTTTTTGGATAGACAAGGATTTCTTGGAAAATACAAGATATTCAAGCATGAGTTCTCTGAAAATTCGATTTCTCATAGAGAAAAAAAAGATTTTTGGATATGGTCTTTTATAAGTTGCTAGTCACGTAAATATATTTTTTTATAAATATTTTCATGATTTTTGAATAAGTTTGTGTATTAAAGCGAAAACCTGAAATTTTCAACAAATAACAATTGCCGCAATAGAAAAAGTGGCAAAACATGGCATTTACGTGGCATTATTTGTGGTTGAAAATCGAATTTTTTCTCAAAAATCAAATTTTTTTATAAAAATCGAGTTTTTGATCAAAAATCGAAATTTTGCTCAAAAATTGAATTTTTGAGCAAAAATTTCGATTTTTCACAAAAAATTATATTTTTTAATCAAAATCCGATTTTTGAGCAAAAAATTTGATTTTTGAGAAAAAATCAAATTTTTCGCTCAAAATTTATTGAAATTATCGGTCCTAATGAATTTGATCTTTTCTCTAATAAACGTCCAACAACGGGGCAAAAAATTCAAAAATTTGATAACGTGACAAAAAGTCCAAAAATGTGGTAAGTGCCACGTTTTCGTGACAATGTAACATTCCTATTCGGTCTACCTCCATTATTTCACTCTATAACAGTTATAACTTCTCTATGCGACTCCAAAAAGCAATCCACTTCAAGAAATTAGGTCAACCCATGCTTGAACACCCTGTATTATCCAACTTATGTACTTTTTCTCATTAGAGTTATTAAAATTGGGAGAAAAACGTCATGATATATTAAATTTTAATGCGCTTCCTTAGACAGCTTTACATATTTACGATAAATTGGATTACTTTTTTTTAAAGACAAGCATATTGTAAATTGTTAATATGTGAATATAATTCACAGATTGTTGAGAAGCATAATAATAACAAATCTTATCAAATAAAGGAAACGAGCATTTCCGGTTTATGTTCGGGTTTATCTCTGCGAATTTCGATTTCCTTTACAATTTGTTAAATTTAAAACATTTAGAAGCAAACAAAAATCTTTCAACAACAACCCATTATGATATTTTACATTCCTTTCCTATTAATATTAAGCTACGCTACTGATATTGACGCATATTCATTTTTCAAATTACCATCTAGGTTTTTCCATAAGTATGATTTTTTTCTTATCAAAGAGCAAAAACTTAGTGAAATGACCTCATTTGATCGATCGACGTCAATTGACTGGTCAAAAATGCAACTCTATTTGAAAAATTGTTTTGTGTCATTGAAACGAACATTTGAATAAAATTTTTGTTTCAATAACCCAAAATAATTTTCAACAAGGGGTTAAACTTTCCTCTTATTCTTATCTCGGGTTTTTGAGAGAAAACTTTGAGAAAAACCTCGGTTTTGAATTATGAAAATCCTTACTTTCACCTTTTCGCCAAAGATCAGGTTATTTGCAAAACTCAGATTTTCGTTTTTTCAGTTGGATTTTCACACGTCAAAACTTTTTGGGCATAACATAAGGGGGACCAAGGTGATTTCTCTCGAACTTAAACCCAAAAAATTTTAAGGGAAAATTGAATTTTAAAGAAAAAATTATTCAAAATGTTAAAAAATAATATTTTTGAAAAAATTTTTCATTTAGACGTGAAATTTCGAGTTGGAAATGTGCTCAAAGGTGTTTTAACAGGATAGAAGAAAATGATTATTCTAATATCGAATTACGATATAGGCGCAACGTTGATTATGAGAGTCAAGAATCTCAAATTGCTCATAATCTAATGTCCCATTGTGAAAAGAAGTATAAAATTCAAAATTTAAACTAAAAAAACTAAACTCATTTTTTAAGTGATGAAGAGCTTTCTTGTCTTAAAACATGTGAAGAAAGTGATGTACAACGGCAATTGTTAGATCTTGGCAGGAAAGTCAAAATTTTGACTTGCTCCAATATAACAGGTAAAATGAAAAACTTCTTAAAAAATATATAAAATATTTTCAGCTGCTACGAAGATCTACAATTGTGTTTTGGGTACTCAACTTTTACCAGAATGTATAGCAACAAATTGCAAAAACGAAATCGATGCACTGAATGTAGAGGTGGAAAAAAGAGCTCAACAAGGCGAACGTGTTCTGCCTGGAAAACAATTTTGCAGGTTATCAGTATTTTTATAGATTTTTTTCATTTTTTATATTTCAGTCTTGAGAGTTGCAATCGCGGGTGTATGAAGAAAATCCTGCCGTTATCTTGCGGTGAGAAAAGTTTTTCCCTGTACACCAGTATCACTGATATGGCCAACATTGTTCAATCACTGTCGATGTTCGAAACAAAACCTTCAAGTGAAAATGGAATCTTGTGCATTGATCGCCCAATTCCGGAATCCACAGAAGAGGGAACGGATTATGAAAATGAAAGATAACGGGGGGAAGTTGTTAGAAGTTAGATGATTTTTATTGTACATTTATAGTTAATCATTCCCATAATAAAGTTGCTAAATTTTATATTTACGTGTTTATTTTTTATCTATTTTACTATTTTATCTGAAAATCGACGCCTATGCGCATAAAAATGATGCTTAAGCCCAAGAAACCCACCTGCCTAAGCGCTTGAGCTTAGGCAGATGGGTTTCTTGAGCTAAGGCTTAGGCTAAGGGTTGGGCTTAGACTAAGGCTAAGGATAGGACTTAGACTAAGGCTAGGGCTTAAGCTAAGGCTAGGGTTTAGGCTAAGACTTAGCCTAAGCCTTAGACCTAAACCTAAGTGCATAAAATCGATACCTAACTTAGGCGTCGATTCCATGCGCTTAGGTCTAGGTCTAAGGCTATGCTAAGGCTTAGGCTAAGGCTTAGGCTAAGGGTTAGGCTAAGGCTTAGGCTAAGGCTAGGGTTTAAGAGACACTTTCTTGAACACTCGAAGCTCCCAGGCGACATTGCAGAAAAGTTCACATTTTTAAATTCCCGCCAAACCTTGATAATCAGGGTCTTTGGCGGGAATGTAACAAAGTTGCGGAAATTTAAAAATGTAAAAAATCGCCAACTTCAAACGCGATTATCTCAACAACTACAGCGATTCAGAATTTATTTCCACGACGAAAAATGCACCATTTTTATGAACTTTTCGAATATCAACAAAAATTGATAACTTTTTCCGGCCGGACTGGTCCTTTAATACATAAGACCCACTCCCACTTAAGTGCTCCTAAGCGATCCGAATACATTTACTCATAGACTGATTTTTAAATTTAAGCTTATTATTTGTACTTTTTCTGTAGAAAAACAAACTTTCATCTTAAGTGCAATTTTTTCTAATTGAGTAATCACATGTCTATAGCTTGTCGCATGAAGTTTACTTAGCCCACGATACAAATGAGGTACCATTCCTGTTTATTCTTATAAGTACGTCACAATGGGGAATGAAAAACAACTTTTTATATTAGTGTAAATTTAATCAAGCATGTGATTTTCCAATTACCCTCGTATTTTAACTTTACGTCAAAAAGTTAAGATGAAAAAGTCATTGTTTAAATGTTTGAGAACTAGTTAGTTGAAGCATTGCACTGAGCGTGAATTTTTTTCGAAAAATTAAACAAATTTTTTTCGCGAGAAATGATCCTTTAGGGGTAATTTTATGCGAGGAATCCGAATTTCGCATTCTTAAAGCATAAAAGCGCATCTTGGGATCAAGAAAAAACTGTTTTCCAAATAATATGAACAAGAGAATCATGTTTTATATTATATCTGATATTTACATATTCTGAACAAATTTTCCCTCCAAAATGCGACCACGTAGGGATGCCAAGTGCGGAAAAAGACTATAAAATTACCCCTAAAGGGATCATTTCTCGCAAAAAAAGTTTAAAAAAATTTTATGCCAAAAATTGATTTTGCCGAATTTTGCCAAAAATCAAATTTTCAATTTTTGAATTTTAGCACAAAAAATGAAATTTTAGTCAAATCAGAAAATCAAATTTTTAACTAAAATCGAATTTTGGTACAAAAAATTAAAATGTATCAAAAAATCGAGGGAGAGGATCATACATGAAAACCTCCTTCCACGCAGAAAAGCCCAAAAAATGAAGAGACCCCTCACGCAAAACATTGGTAAAAGCATAAGAAGCCTACCCCCCCCCCCCCCACGCAAAGTTTCTAAAATTAGTGCCCCCTCTCTTCATACATGAAGGGATACGGTGAGCACTTGTCCCTTCTCATAGTTCGAAGGGTCGGAAAAATATTGATTCCCCTTATATTTTGGCCTGATGAAGTACGTACTAAAAAATCATAAGGGAACCCTATGATTTTATATAGGGCCAGAAAAGTGTTCCTTCCATCAGAATCGTAGTCCAAGAATCAATCCCGGATTTTTTTAACTTGTCGGAGACCGCTCACGCAAAGCGAAAATTGATTTTTGCTTTAATACACCGATCCCTTCCCTGAACCAGGGTTAAGGAAGCGTTTTCATGCTTCGAGAGTGCGCACAATCGATTCCCCGCCTAGAAAAAAAAATAATTTTTTTTGGTCGAGATCTGACCCTAAAGTGGTCCCCCCTTTACACGTATGTTTCAAGCGGCAATAAGTCTGTGCCAACTTTTGTTTTTCGATCATTTTTGATACTTGGGGTTTTCGGCTATGGGGAACTAGAATCCGATGGAATTATCAAGTTTTCACTTCAGGGGGTACCTCTACTGGAGGAGGGAGAGGGGTAAAAATTCAAAAATTCAGGTCTGTTCTTTGAAGCAAAATCCCACAAAAGGTCTGTTTTTTGTAATCCATTTTTGACCATAACCCCGAAGTCTAGGACAAAAAATAACGGCGGATTCGTGATCAGCGCCTAGAAAACCCCTAGGAACGTCAAAAATTTCGTAAAAAACCGAGTTTTATAGCGAAATATCAACATTTTAAACCTAGGGTACATCTTTGAGACCCCAATTTTTCTAAAAAGTCTGAATATTGACACAAAAACATGAGTTTCGCTCAAAAAGACCGATTGGGTCGTATTCAGCATACACTCTTACCCACTACTGAAAAAAAATTTCATCGAAAACGAGCCAAAAATGCCGATTTTCGATATATTTTTTAGGCGACAACAACTTATATTACAGCCCAAAAACATATACACGTTCCTTTCAAACCTATCTAGTTTTTTATTTTAAGCCCAATTTAAAAAAGTTGTCTTGTAGATTGTCGAGGAGGTCCCCCTGCGTATGGGTTTTTTGTGAATTGTCGTTTTAAGAAAGATATGAAATCCTTAAGTTTGAAAAACACGGCAGAACATTTATAGGTATTATTTTGATATGTCGGCACACACTTTTTGCCGTTTTTCTATGGGTTGAAACATACGTGCTTTAAGGGAAATTCTAAAATCTCTTACAAGAATCAAGTGTAGTTGTTAGAGAGAATATTCAATAACTCTTCTTCCTAATGTCTGTATTGTGTGTGTATAATAAGCATTTGATTTTTTAGTTTTTTAAACCTTTCTTTGTTTCCAGACTCAAGTGTAGTTTATTATAATACATTTGATCTGAAAGAACGAGAACTTTGTTTCTACCTTTCCAATTTCTATGCTTCATCACTAGTTATCATGCTTTTCATACCCTACACCGCTTTAGTCTAGCCCATACTTCCTCTAGCCCACACTATAGTATCGGCATGTACGTAATTTTCCTTTGCGTGACTAGTCTCCCCTTTTGCGTGTATATTCATTCATATTTTAAGTCCATTGTTTTTTCCACTTCCTTAAAATTTATAGATATATAAACGTTCGAGAAATCACTTTTTGCCATTTTAAATTCAAAGAAAGAAACATGTATTGTTCTTCTTTACTAATATTCCTAGAATTGTTCACACTTTCTCATGGCTATATGTTATGGAATCCCCACCAAATTGATTATGATGGATTTCAGGAAGCTGTATATGAGGCAATTGCACAAGAAGCAAAAGTAAAGTTTGCATAAATATTATGATTCTTCTCTCCTCGGGAGGAGGCTTACAAGGGACACTCACGACTTGTCAATTTCAAAATTTATTTTTTTTTTGGATCAAAATTGACGCCAATCTATTTGTTATGATGCCAAATAATAATACCCAGTGCACCAAAATTTTCACTAAAATGTGATTTGGGGCTACCCCAATGATCATAAAGGGTCATCCAGATATTACATAATCATGTTGTGGGGGGGGGGGTGGCTCTCCTCATAAAAATTGATTACGTAATATCTGAATAACCCCTAAATAGCCTTTTTTAGGATATTTTTAGCTTTAAAAATCACGTAAAATAAATTTATTTTTGCAGTAAAAAGTCATAATTAATAACAAATAGATTGACGTCAATTTTGAGCAAAAAAATTTTTTGAAGTTGACAAATCGTGAGTGTCCCTTGTTAGTAGGATCCCCTCTCCTCTGGGGAAGGTAATAGAAAAAATATAAATGAATCCGAGTGGGATATGAATTCAATCAAACTGATGCCGGATAGCAAGAAGCTATTTTTAATTTTTAGAAAAAATATGATTCTTCACTCGACTTGCCAAGACAAGATCAACAAGCCAAATTGTCACAAGATGCATATTCAAATCTCCGCTATTGGTTTCCAATATGGGCCCCTTGGAGCTCACCCCCTATCCAAATTCCTTCTAACCTACCCACAACTACCATCATTCCAATTTTACCAACCACCAAATCTCAAAATTATATTTTTCGGAGCCCATGGAGCTCAAAAATATCTTTTCCGATAAAACAAAGATCTACTCAGAAAGCAAAGATTAACAAGAATGCCAAAACTCGAAAACTAACAAAATATGGTCCAAAGAAGAAGAACAAGAAGAGCAAGAACAAGCAGTTTAACCCACTGTGCTTTTTTAGTGCATTGCCATGTGGACCAAGAAGAAAAGATGTTTATTATGTGCCAATGACAAATAAAAATTAATTGTTTTTATTTAAAATGTGTTTTGTATATAAGTTAGCTGTTAATAAAATTCTTTTGTTATAATAGGCTATAAGTTAGTTGATCAATAATTTGTGGTTACCATTTTTTCTCTAAAATATGATCCCCTTTCACTCGTGTTTTGAGAAAAATCTTAGAAATGTGAACATTGAATTTTGCTAAGAAATATGAACATTGAATTTTTTTGTACTTTAATTAAAGAGCTTTACTTTCGTGTAATATGTGCTCAAATGGCAAATAATCATGTGTATTGTATTTTCTGTATCCTGATCCTGATCATTATTCATGTTTGGTGGAATTTTACCTGATAAACTAACACGCTAGAAAATACGGTTAAGTGCTTTATGCAGCAATTTTCACTGTGTCCTTAGCATAAATTTTTATCGTCTTTTAGTGCATTCTTTTTTAGATGCAACAGAGATCATACAGGGTGTTTAAAAAGTTCTGCCACAACATTTTATACCGAATTAACACAACAAAAATAATGTCCACTTTCTACAAATTTGCGCCCTAGGGGTTTTTACGTACGGAGAATCAATTCTCACAAGAATTGAGCGATGAAAAACTTACTATGGCCCTATACTGATATCCATTAGGGCCCGGAAATGACTCTACATATAATGAAAAATCATATAAATGTCAAAGTCCAGTTTCAATGTCTAGGGATTTTCGATGTCGAAAAACACGGATGCGTGCAGTTTGAGCTTCTCTGAACTCAACCTAATCGTGGTTTGTCGAAACTGCAGACTTTGACACTTATGCAACGATTTTTCATATTGGGTACTTTGGACCATAAGATCAATTGTATAGGGTCACAGAGAATTTTTCATCGCGCACTTCTTGCGGGAATCGATTCCCCTTTACGTGAAAACCTCCTATGACAATTTTGTCAAAGTGGGCATTGTTTTTGTTGTATGAATTCAGTAAAAAATGTTTTGACAGAACTTTTTAAACACCCTGTATACAGAATTTATTATTGATGGTTTTAAATAAAGCACATTGACGTCGGTTGAATGCAAATCACGAGTTGCACGTCGCGGTGTACCAAAATACATATTTTTTAGAGGCACCAATAAACTATTATAAATGGCTTCTACCATTCGACTTACAAGGGACCTTTTAGATAGGTAAGATTGATTTTTTTCCTATCTTAATAAGAAGTTATTAGACTTGGTCTACAAATGTTGTTGGTTTGTGCCCGTGAAGCCTCTATAAGGAGATAATCCAATAAAAACTTTTGTCATTTATAACTCTATCAATTTTAAACTTATTAAAAATATGTGATCAGTCTGTTTCCAGCCACAACCCTAAAAAAGTTCCCCGACCCCTGTAAAGAAAGATCCCATTCGGTCTGGCAAGTTAAGCAATTTGGGCCCGCAAGTTCGATCCCGCTAGGAGCCAATTCTTTTTGTAGTGTCCAAAAACGGATAAAAATTTTTGCCTAGACGTAATTTTATGTGGGAAATCGATTGCGCGCATTCTCGAAGCGTAAAAACGCTTGAAAACGCTTCCTTGACTCTGATTCAGGGAAAAAATTACGTAAATAAATTGATTTTCGCTTCAATACACAGATTTCTTCCTTGAATCAGAGTCAAGGGAGCGTTTTCAAGGTTTGGGAATGCGCGCAATCGATTTCCCGCCTAGAAAAACCTAAGAATCGACGGTTTTCTCATAAAAATCCGGAAATGTTTGATTTTCGCTACAATACACTGATTCCTTCCCTGAATCAGGGTCAAGGAAGCGTTTTCATAATTTGGGAGTGCGCTCAATCGATTTCTCGCATAGAATTAAGTTTAGGCATGCCTAAACTTTTAGCATACTATTCCGCGCGCTAGGCCGAAATTTGTTTGAAATATTCCCAATAAATATCGTATTTTCTCTAATAGAAGCATATGCTTATATTAATTTTGTTAGTATTTTTTTTTAGAAAAAACAATGTTTTCGCATTTACTAATAACAATTTACTTCTTCCATCTATCATTTTGTGCTAATTTCGAAGTGTATGTTAATTCTGATACTGTTCTTCGCACAGTTCCTGAAAGGTTACTTAGCATTTCTTTAGACATGGTCAATGCAAAGCTAGATTGGGATGGACTCAATTTTACGTATGCCAATCTAGAGCTGTTCGAGCTTTCTTTTTTGATTTTAGTTATATTGAACCACTTGCAACGGCTTTAGGTCAAATTTATTTTCGATTTGGCGGCACGGCTGCTGATTTGCTTATTTTTGAAGAAAACACTTCGCTTAGCCAAGAATTGAACACAAAGAGTGGCAATAATACTCCTAATTTTTATTTGTCAGGTAAAAAATTAACAAATTGTCCTTTCCGCTTATCGTCCAACGTTAGTCTTACAAAGAGTGTCAGTAACCATCAGTGTGCAATCAGGATTTTTTCTGGCGGGAGGGGCATACGTGGAGGGGGTCCACTTTTTCGAAAATTTGCGGGGGGTCTGACTCAAAATTGCTGGAGAGGATCATTTTTTCAAATTTTTCAATAAAAAAATGACATTTTTTACCAAAAATGACATTTTTTACCAAAAATTGCTACTTTTGCTCAAAAATGACATTTTTAAGCTATTTTTTGCCATTTTTGTGCAAATGTTTGACAAAAAATGTCATTTTTTAACCCATTTTTCGCCATTCGGATGAAAAATTGCTGGGGGGGGGGGTCAGGCCTCAAAGCGCGGGGAGTCCACTAATGGGCCTCCTATACACGGTGTTCCAAAGTGTGTCCAAAAGTGGAGTCAGACGAAAATCGTGTCCACAACTGCTTATTCTCGTTTTTTAAGCATGTTTAAACATGAATAGATCGATCCGGCCGAGCCGGTCAAAAATCATCGGCTCGGTGAGCTCTAGGTGACCCCCTGATCCACAATAGCTCCAAAAATCTTTTTAGGTTACCAACTAGAGCAAATATGCAATTTCACACGTAATGTCGGTTGGCGCTTAATTTTCGATGTAAACAACATGCAACGAGCACCGGAAAATGAAAATAGTAAATGGAATTCCAGTAATGCGCAAAAGATAATAAATTATATGAGTGCGCGTCAATATGATTTTATTGACTTTGAACTTGGAAATGGTATAAATTTAACTTGCCAAGATTTAGTGCATCCAAATTGTGAGAAATCGATTGCACGCATTGAAAAATCTTGAAAACGCTTCCCTGACCCCAAATCAGCCTAAAAAACCGGATTTTTGCAATTTTTATGGTTTTTTGGGCTGATTTGGGGTCAGGGAAGCGTTTTCAAGATCCGCGAAATCGATTCCTCGCATAGAAAAACTCCCATATAGTTATTTTAAAAAAATTTTGCGAAAATTTAGTCGAAAACTCGCAAAAATTCACTTTTTTAGCCACCTGTAGATTGCCAAAAATCGAGTATACTCGATTTTTGGCGAATTTTTGATAATCAGGGGGATCGGCGGATGGAAAATGTACCCCCTTAAGATTATGTTTTCTAGAGCCAGAAAATTATAAATGGAACTTTAACTTCACTTTAACCGGTACACAAATCGCTGAAAGTTATCGTGAACTTCGAGAACTATTAAACAACAATGATTTATATAAAAACAGTATAATTATGGGGCCTTCTGTTTCTGCTGGTGGAATTCAAATATTAGAAGAGTAAGATGAAAGGACGTCAAAAGTGGAATGAAATTTAAACCAGGAAAAATTTGGAGCTGGACGCGGCTGAGAGCCGAACCTCCTCCCCACCCCATGACCTACCCCCTCCCTACCCTATGACCCATGACCTACCCGGTCGAATTTTACCGGGGTTGTGCAACTGTGGCTATGCTCATGACTGAATGCTGTGAAGTGGATATCTTGTACATGATACCCACGTTACATCACACGAAAATAGAAAAAAAGTTGCAGCAACGTCTATTATTATGGCGCAATCGGTAGGACGCTAGTTTTACTGTTTCTAATGGGGAGAGTTTGATTCTCGAGGGTCGAAATTTTGATTCTCATGCGCTGTGCTTAGTACCAAAATTTATTTTTTGCAAAATTATCCTGGCTGAAGGAGGGATCAATTTAATTTTTTTAGATGCTAAATTTTGCTGCTAAGTTTTTTGATTCATACAAAAAAATTTTAGTTTTCTAAACAATAGTGGAGGAAATTATGTTAACGCTGTATCATTTCATTTGTAAGTACTTACAGGGTACGACAAAAGTTCCCGTGATTTTTTGAATTACTGCATATAGTATTTTGACCATAACTCTTTAACCTTACATCTAATTCCGATGATCTTGGCGTCTTTAGATAGCTTGAATTTACAGCTATCCAATGACACCAAGATCATCGGAATTGGATGTAAGGTTAAAAAGTTATAGCCAAATTACTATATGCAGTAATTCAAAGAATCACGAGAATTTTTGCCGCACCCTATATCGCGCACTCTCGAAGTGTGAAAACGCTTTCTTGACCTTGATTCAGGGTAGCGTATTGATATCCAGTTAAAATCCGAATTTTTTTTTCATTTTCGCTTCAACAATTACCCTGAATCAAGGCCAAGGAAGCGTTTTCACGCTTTGTGAGATCGCGCAATTGATTCCCCACATCAAATTACCTCTATACGGGCCATTTTTAGAAAAAAATTTTTTTTTCCAAAATTCATGAAAAAATCACGAAAATTCCACTTCTTGGGACACCCTATAGATAAACTAGATTTTCGCGGCGTACCAAATATTTTTTATAGTTATTATGAAAATGGAGCAGTTGCAAAGCTAGAAGATTTCTTGAACTCCACTATATTGGATAGTTTTAAGGGCACATTTGAAGCACTTTTATGGATAAAAGGTCTTTATCCTACTTCAAAAAATCTACCTCTCTGGGCAGGCGAAACTTCAAGTGGTTATAATGGTGGCACACCAAATATTTCCAATTCGTATGCCAGTGGATTTATTTTCTTGGACAAATTAGGATTGTCGGCTACATATGGTCTGGATGTTGTTGTAAGACAACAATTATATGATGGACAAATAATTGGATCACATTATGGATTAATAGACAGTACGATGCGACCTAATCCGGTAAATACAAATTGGCAAAAAAAATCGATTTTTTCTATTTTTCGAGTAAATTTTGATTTAACACTCGGACGGTCGGACGTAACAAATGATATTATTAGCTCGAATTCCAAACTGATTACAAATTTGCAAAATTTTTTTGAAAAAAAGTTCTCTACGAGTGGTCTAGGGGCCTCACAAGGTTTTAACCGTATTTTTTCGTTGTAAGGCCATATCTCGGTCATTTTAAATCCGTTTGAGCTAATTTGCGTTAACGGAATTCTACTGTATTTATATATTTAATTTTTAGGATTACTGGATAGCTTTCCTGTATAAACAATTAGTTGGAACAAATGTCTATAACATTTCCTTTACACCCGAAAATAAGAATTTACGACTCTATGCGTCAAATACAAAAAGGTTTATTTTCATAATCAGGGGCCTGTCTAAATTAACGAAAAATGACCAAAAAGTATAAATGTTCATAAAAACAATATTAACACAGCCAAAGAAAAATAGAAACTGTATCGATTAGGTATCCCACTGAACGATAAATTTTTGGCACTAGGAACGAATTGCACTTAACAGAAATTAGATTCGCGAATCTAATTTCACTTTTTTTTAAATTTTGTAGGGGGTCAGGGAAATTTTTTAAACTTTTTTCAAAAAGAAATTTATTCCAAACAGGGGGATAACTACGTGCAAAAAAATTTTTGGTCGTTTTTGAAAAAAATAGACTGTAAAAAACTTCTAATAGAGTAAAAATTCTCTTAAAAATTGAGTTTAAATCAGATTTCTTAGAGCGAGCACTTTTTGGGTAGCCCTGATGATAGGGAATATGCTATATAAAGAATTATTGAAAAATATTTTATTTTCGTCGAGATATGGCCTTTTG
>JAQGBS010000872.1:0-18426 GCA_034698545.1 Acrobeloides obliquus | reverse complement strand
AAATTAAGCTTGACCCTGAAAATCAGGGTAGAACTGCGTTTCAACGCGAAAATTTTTTTTCCGATTTTCTTCTAAAACCCTGATTTTCAGAGCCAAGCTTAATTTTTCATGCTTTGAAAATGCGCGCAATCGATTTTTCGCCTAGAAATTACCCTAAAAAGTCGATTTTTAGAAAATCAGAAAAAAAATTTTTGAAAAAAAAATCACGTGGGTGGCCCCCCCCCGAAGTAGACGAGCTCCAGAATTTGTAATAAAAAATTAATTATTTTAAAATACTATGTATTGACTGGCTACTTTTTAATTAGTAATTTAATTCCATTTTGCAATTGGATTTTTGGGCAAAAATGGCTAAAAAGTGACATTTTTAGCAAAAAAATCGCATTTTTTGGGGCGAAAATATTGCAGTGTCGTGATTTATGAGATTTTTTTTTAGGAGATTATGAATAAGAGATTTTGATTTTAGAAGATTGTGAATAAGAGATTTTGATTTTAGGAGATTGTGATTTTAGGAGATTTTGATTTTAAGAGATTGTGATTTTAAGAGATTATGATTAGGAGATTTTAATTGTGAGATTTTAATTTTAGGAGATTTTAATAGGGAATCAACTCTTTCTAGTTGCGGAGATATTGCATAATTATTTTAAAATGTCGAAAAAACTGATATTTTTTACTAGGGTAGCACGGGATCGGGATTTTCGGGAAAAGTCGGGATCGGGATTTGTCGGGACTGGTAAAGTCGGGATTCGAGATCGGGATTGGATTTTCAATCGGGATCGGGATCGAGACCGGGATTTTTCGGGATTTTTTTCCTAATATAAATTTGTTTAAAACCTTTTTAAATCTAAAATTTATCAAGGAACTTGATCAATTATCATCAAAATTATAATAAATTAAAGCCAAAATCATCAAAATTACAATACAATATTATAATCAAAACTACAATAAATTATAAGCTGAATAATCATTCATCTTCATTTTCAACAATCATTTCTTCCGGGTCTGGCTCAGTTGAAGGCGCTAGGTACACTGTGTCCAAATTCGCCTTGATCAATAGTATTTTATCAACCATTTCAGCTGAGAGGCTTAAACAAATTAAAAATTAATTGTCCCATTAAAAATTAGCCTACCGATTTCGGAGCGCATTAGCATAAATGAGTCCAGCCTTTGAGAATAATCTTTCACTACATATCGAAGTAGCAGGGATCGAGTGGAAGATACGTGCAAGCTGAGCCAGATCAGGGAACTGAGCTGCATTTGATCTCCACCAATCGAAGATATCAGCATCGGGCGCAGGATGATCGATAGCTTTGAATGACGCCAATTGAAGCTGGAGTCGTGTTGATAAAGCCTTATGAAAATCACCAGAAATAGTTGAAGGCATTAACGTGGTTTCCCGAATCTTCTTCCAAATGTCATCTAAAGCAAGGGGCTGATTGAGAGTTATAAATAAAAAAACATTACATTTGATGCTTTCATCAGACCTTTCTGCTTCGTCCAAATCAAGTTCATAGTCCATAGAGAGATCAGCAATTGCAGCACTTGAAAATGTTTCTTCATTATTATTAGTATCCCCTTCATAAGGTTTTATCACTAAAAAGTCATTATTGTTGCTTGAAATAAGTTTCTATGGCCACCTTCTATGGCAAACTCTATCAGTTGTTCTTCTATGTGTCCCCATTGGCCTTTGGTCCAGAGCTCTTCATCGTACGCAAATCGTGGATCAAGAAGTGTGGCAATTCGTAGGATTCGGTTTTCAATGATCTTCTTCATACGGTCGCTTATTGCATCGGCCAAGCTGCTTACGAACCACTGTAGCTTTTCAGGAAACATGTCTTTTCGCTTTAAAAAATCCTTCATTCGCTTCAAAGTCGGGATGATGGATGATGCCGTTGATTTCTCTCGCGAAAACTGAAAATAAGATATATTTTATTGAAAAATTTTATATTTTTGTGCCTTTTTTGTTTCAGTGTCAAAAATTTTAAGAATTGGGCAAATATGTCGAAGCAGTTCGAAATCAGTTGCGGAGATGTGTGGCAGTTCCGAAGAGATTGTATCCATTCCTTGAAGTCTTGACCGCTTTGGTTGTGAGATGATTCCAGCTTTTCTCTGTGATCTTTCCAGTTCCATCGACAGTATACTGTCCATCGACAGTATCGCCTTTTTTGCTTCAAAAATGCCTTAAGCATTCGGTAGACAGAGTTCCAGCGCGTTGGAACACACTAGAAAAATCAAACCATTAGAAAAGAAATTCCCCTATTATCAGATACACTTACCATTACGAGCTTCTTTGATGTCAAATTATGCATCTCTTGATGGCGCTTTAAAATTGCTCGACCATTTATTGTACGGCATATTATTGTCCATTCCTGCACCTTCGAAATAATTTCCGCGACATAATCTATTTTAAGAGCATCATTTACGCAAAGATGTAAAAAATGTGCTACACACTGGAAACTAAAATGATTATTGGATAAAAGAAAGAAAAGATGATCACTCACCTCTCAGTATCCAATTCTTTTGCTGCACTCTGCATATTTCGGGCATCATCTCTTACACAGCAGGCAATTTTATTCAGCGCAAAATCATTTTTAGCCGAGCATTCCGTTATTCTCTCGGCGATGTTCTCTCCAGAATGTCGAAGTCCATCCATGCACAATGTCGCCAGCACCATGTCGTGGCGACAGAAATTCTCGTCTAAACAGTGCATAGTGATGCTTAAAATTGGTTTTTTTAAAATTTAAAAATTGGCTTTAAAACCTCTGAAGTTGAGGGGACTTTGTTGGCTGCGACCATCCATCGGCCGTAATGGCATAAAACGAAGTTCCAATGATTTCTTTAATGCGTCTACGAATCTTGCTCGCCATCCTTGGAATAACGACACGGCGAAAATGTTCACGGCCATGAGGCTAAAATCATAATAAAAATGGTGTAAAAAATATCTGAGTTGTTGCAATCCAACGACACAAAATCATCAAGCGGGAGTGCTCCACCCCCCCCCCCAAATCACAAGATAGACCCTTTTTTGAAAAAATTGTTAAAAATTCCACTGGATTTTTCCTAGCTCAAAAAATAGAATACCTTAATATTTGGAAATGCCTTTACAAAGAGCGCCATCAAATCACTATCATCGAAAAAGTAAAACGAAGCGTTTTGCCTGATCATCACGCGTGCCAACTGTTCTTCGGCTTCCTCTTGTTCATTTACCACATTCTTCGGTGCGACATAATTGAGGATTGTGTTCTGTTGCTGTAAAACATGTTAAAATGAACTTATAAAAAACTCACTTTTTCTTTCTGTCCATCCGACCCAATGTCTTTTAGTTTGTTAAACTCTTCACGATGCTGGCGCTCCAAATGGACCCACATTCCTTTAGTTGATCCCTGTTTCCGGCATACTTCCTTCTTGCAACTTTGAATTTTGCACCTCGCTTTGTCTCTTGTTATCTTTTCAAAATGCTTCCAAATGTCGGACATTTTTATAATTTTAAATCCTAAATTCAAGTGATAAAAATCCAATGTGATTAAAAAACAAGTGAGAAAAACAATATTCAACTATTGAAATGAATTTGATAAAATTAAAAGTAAATTGTCCACATAAAATTTAAAAAATGAAAAAACACCGAATGATTTTTTTGCTTGAAATGAAATAAAATCTAGTTAGGGTTCGTGCTAAACAACTCTATTTTTCGACAACGCTAATTGTCATGGTCTCTACAAATGCGCACAAATAATTTGTCTCTTTATCAATTAATAATCTTCAAAACTTTCATCTAAAATCCTCTTTAGATTTTCAAAAAAAAATCCCGAATCCCGATCGGGATTGGGGACGGGATTCCCGATCCCGACTCGGGATCGGGACTCGCGAAAGTCGGGACCGAGATCTGAAAAAAGTCGGGATTCCCGGTCCCGATCCCGATCCCGTACCGATCCCGTGCTACCCTATTTTTTACTAATTATGCATAACTTCTCAACCAGAAAGAGATATGGTATGATTTTAGTGCCGTTCGATTGCTACGAAGTCCAGCTTTCTAACGACACTATCAGGATTGACTTTGTATTTCCGGAGAAATCCTTAAAAATATAAAAGTTTCGAAAACATCAAATCGACCGAAAACCTCCTAGTGGGTCAAATTCCGATCAACTTTATCATTTTTAGCAAAAAATGCAAACCCTGAAATCAGCGAACCCGCAGTTCAAACCGGTGAACCTGCGTTCCGACGTTCTATCCACTGCGCCACCGAAGCATGTAATAATAAATTACTATAATTTTTTGTCACAACTTTTTTTTGAACTCAGTGTAAACATTTCGAGCGATACTTCCAAACGTGTAGGGATCCTTCCTTATTTTTGGCTTGCAGCTAGCTAAATTTTTTGACAAGATAGATGCTAGTTGAACGCTTGCCATGTACAATTTTTAAAGTAAAGTGGCTAAAAATAGCGTTTTTAACCAAAAATGGCTATATTTAAAAAAAGTTTTTTCAATATTTAGCCTATAGCTTTCAAAATTTTCTCGCAATGCGAAATTTTTTCCTCTGCTTTAGACGTTCCTGGGGCTGCTAGTTGCTAGTTATCCCCCCTCCACATAATTTAGAGGGGTGGGTAGTTCTACATGTCGGATCCCTCCTTGAAACAAAAACTAACATTTTCATTTCAACTTTTTTCTCATTTTGGGCAGCCGTGGATATCTTATAATTTTCACTGTTTAGGCCATTTTGGGAAAGAATCCGTTCTTATGGATATTTAACACTACCGATAAAGCCCAACGGAAATCCTCCTTTGAGCAATGTGATGCAATGGAGCATGCCATCACCTTCCAAATAAAAATATGTAATCATAAATCCGGGAGTTAGTGTTCCTGGCATCTTATCCGGTTGACATCCGGCGATAGTAATATTCATGTTATTCCACAGTTTATATTTGAAATCCCATCTATCGAGCAAGCAAAGTTTAAAAAATATATTAATATGACGTCCTTGCGTAATCTTATAATCTTTAATATGTTCCAATTTGTCTTTTGGAAGCTTAAAATAATCCCAAAATTAAAAAAAGTCTTAAAGCACCATTCTACTTTTGGAGAAAATATTTTTAAAAGATAGAGGACAAAAAACAGAGAATTTTTTTCTTTAACGGCACTATTTGAAAATCTAACGGTAAAAAGTTATGAGCGAAACAACCTTGCTAAAAAATTTTAAACAAGTTCATATATTGAAGCGATTAGCCGGCACTCAGACATCAATGAAATTTTGCATTGAAGCGATTTAATAAATCATTATAAAATTCCAAATCCTTGACGTTTTAAGAAAAAAGAAAGATGGCATTTTTTATGACTCATCGAGACGAATAAAATGACTTCAAAATTACTAAAATTGGATAATGTTTTGGGTTATTGAAGCTATTGGCCTGAATCAGAATTTTCATTTCAATAACCCAAAACATTTTCAATAATTTTGAAGCCATTTTATTCGTCTCAATGAGTTATAAAAAATTCCATCTTTCTTTTTTCTTAAAATATCAAGGATTTTGAATTTTATAATGATTTATTAAATCGCTTCAATTTAAAATTTCATTGATGCCTGAGTGCCGGCTAATCGCTTCAATATACAAACTCGTTTGAAATTTTTTAGCAATTTTGTTTTGCTCATAACTTTTTACCGTTAGATTTTCAAGTAGTGCCGTAAAAACAAAAATGCTCCAAATTTTGTGCTCATATGACATCATTTCCCGGAAAGTCGACTGGTCCTTTAAAGACCTTATACAATTATGAAAATCCTCATGAAGATCCTCATCATTGTGTGAAGTCCATTACACTAATACGTATCGGTGGGGTTCTAGACACAAAGTGTGCCCTATTTTCCTCATACTTGGTTTACCAAAAAATTATCAGAAAGAGGAGAGAAAGATTTTAAAAATGACAATTTTATCTAAAATTGGAAAAATGTCAAAAATTTGTGTCAACTTCGAAAATCGTCAGTTGTATTATACAATCTTTTTCGATTGATTTGCTGACTATTGGGGGGAGGATGGGATGGTTGAAGCCTCAATATTCAGCAAAGTATGATTACCTTATCAACCCATTCCGCAGCTGCCACTGTCAGTAAATCAACATTGAATCTATACACTAAAGTTTTGTATATCGTCACGCCTTTTTCGTCCAAAAATGATATTCTTACATATCCTAAAAAGTTTTTAAAAATGAATTTTACAGTAAGTGCGGAATTTATAATTTTTTCACCCAAAATGATATTTTTCACCAAAATTTGTCATTTTAAACCAAAATTCGTAAATTTCTGAGCATTTTCAGCATTAAAATAAGCGTTTTTAGGAAAAAATTTCGTGTCTGTCGACGCGAAAAAATCACGATGGGGATCCTTATATTTTTTGGCAATTTTTTGGAGAAAATACGAAAAAACATAGGGAACCAAAATCTTCATTTTCTGAATATTTTTAGATCAAAAACTAGCATTCCTTAAAAAATTTCGCGCCTGCAATCCTGGTTTTATTTAAACTTAAGGACAATAAAAACAAATTTTATGCGCGGAGCGCATTTACTAAAAAAGGCTGTCAAGTTTGGCCGGGAGGGGGGACCCCCCACATTGGACGCTCCCTCCCCCCTTGCCCATGTATGGTTCATTCCCACTTGAATCAAAGTCTGTTTACTCAAATTAAAAAGTTTTCTTCAAACTTAAAAAAATATATTTTTATCCATTGTTGAGGGAGAGGGAGATGGGGTAATTCAACACATATCGGAATAATGATACCTATAAAACCAATAGGAAATCCTCCTTTTAGTATCGTGATACATCGGAGTAAACCATCATCCTTCTGCAGATAAAACCATGTATCCATTGTTCCAGGAGTTATTGTTCCTGTTATTTTGTCAATTTGATGACCGGCCGCAGTAAACTTCATAATTACGTGTACTTGTGTTAGCCAAAGAGTTGAAATGCAAAACAAAAAATAAAATTCGAACAAGATTAAACTGAAAATGAAAATTTCTTTTTGGCAAAAACTCTTTGGCGTGTAGTTAAAATGAAGTGTTGATAAAGATGTTATAAACAATAATTCTCTCTCTTATACAAACAAAGAGAGTTTATATTCATGATAAGAAGAGCGATAGAACCTCTTTTATAGAATAGAAAATGTAAACTAGCGCTTTAAAAATTACATAACAAGAAAAAACTCAGTAAAAGATTTGTATTTGTACTAATATAAATCGTATATAAGCAACTTTGACAATCTTAAAATCTGTGGCGTTACAAGATTTTGCCCAAAAACTTATTTTTTTTACATTTTGAATCTGAAAAATATGAAATATGAGCGTACGGTTGACCCGAAAAGAGTTGACCCTGCATCCTAGAACAAATCTCCGAGTCCTAGGCCGATTTCCCATTCCAATGACCGATCTCAGAGCCTCCTAAAGCCGGTTCCCCTTCCCCAGGTCAAGTCCCGAAACCGACCCCGAGCCTAGGACCGATCCTCAAAATCCCCTCATCCCCAGCCCCTCTCAGGACGATTCGCCCCTTCCCAGAGCCGAGTCCCGAAGCCGACCCGAGCCTCAGGACCGATCCCCTATCAGCAGGGCCGATCCTCGACGCCGAGCCCAAGGCTGATACCCGAACGCCCCCTCCCTAGACCAATTCACCTCTCCAGAGAGACGAACCCCGAAGCCGATCCCAAGCCCAGGGCCATTTCCGAACACCCCTCCCCCCAGGCCTATTCACCCTTCTCGAGGGCCTAGTCCTGAAGCCGATGCTGAGCCCCAGCACTAATCTCCTATCCCCAAGGCCGATTCCCACTTCCCAGGGCATTCCCTACCCCCAGGATCAAACTCCGAGCACTCACCCCATTCATAAAGCAAATTCCCCCCTTCCTGTGACCGAGCCCAAAGCCGATCCCAAGACATATCTCCAGGACCGATCCCGAGCTCACCGTAACCGATTCATCCTCCTCCCCAAGGCCGATAGGTATATGATCAAAATTTATAATTTTTTATATTTTTAAAAAATCGCATGCGCTAAAAAAAACTTTAAATTTCATTTTAAAGTTTAAAATTCGTTTCTCTGTGGCAATTTTTTAATCGATGTTTGAAATTTGTAATATTCGATAATCGTTTCAATAAAAAAACATTTATTTATTCAGGGACTTCGTAAGATCATGTAAGTAGTTGAAATCCGTTGCAAAGATCATGTAAGAGCGCGTTGTAATGGACTCGTTGCAACGAAATAGCCTTTGTTGCAATGCGAATTTTCTTCGTAACGCGCTCTTACATGAGCCTGATTTTCAATAAAATCGTGTCTATTAACACGATTGGTAGAACATTGGAAAACAAATTATTGGTCGAGAAGCATAAAATTTTTGAAAGTTCATTGAAAATCAGGGTCATATAAGAGCCGTTGCGACTGGAAGTCGCGTTGCAATAAAAGCGATTTTGTTGCAATGATTCCGTTGCAGTTTAACGCAGTCGTAATATTTAAATGCTGCCTTATGATTTGACTGAAATTCTTTCCTTTTTTTACTGTTTTTCAGTTAATTTTAACTGCAATGCAGCAAAATCCTTTTTCTCTATTTTATAATTATATACCGTAAATACTGTAAAATACGCCCTCCTTCAGGGGGTTGAAAAATTAACTACCCCCAGAAAAAAATAAGGCTGCACGCTAAATGTCTCGAACAGGTGTTCGAGACGCTAAACGCGGCGCTAAACGTCTCGAATTCGAGACGAGTTCGAGACGCCGTCTCAAATTCGTCTCGAACTCGTTTGAATTGGTTTGTATATCAACACGAAAACTTGATTTTTTTAAAAACGTATCCAAATGGGTCGAGCGATAGCTCAAGAAATTCCTTAGCGCATGCTGAGTAACTTTAGTTTTCACCACTTTTTATGAAAACCTTTATGTTTCGAAGAAAAACCTTATTGAACAACCCAATATCATATCAAAAAGTTTATAAGTGATGGCCGCTCAAAAAATGCCTCTAATTTCGTCATTTTTCTGCCGTTTTCGATGAAATTTTTTTTCAACATTAGAGAACTGATCATGGGGAATCCGAATATGAGGTTCTTTTTGCCGGAAAATCAATTTTTCATATCGAAAATGAGTTTTTTGTTGAAAAACAACACCATTTTTTAAATGCTGCCTATATATTCGTTCAAACTCGGTTTTTTTTCTCAAAGACAGAGTGATAAATTGTCGAAAAAATCATTTTTATAGATTTTTCTAGGCGAGGAATCGATTGCAAACATTTTTAAGCATGAAAATGCATTTTTGACCTTGATTCAGGGGCAATTTATCGAATATATTGCTAAAAAATGGTGTTGTTTTTCAACAAAAAACTCATTTTCGATATGAAAAATTGATTTTCCGGCAAAAAGAACCTCATATTCGGATTCCCCATGATCAGTTCTCTAATGTTGAAAAAAAATTTCATCGAAAACGGCAGAAAAATGACGAAATTAGAGGCATTTTTTGAGCGGCCATCACTTATAAACTTTTTGATATGATATTGGGTTGTTCAATAAGGTTTTTCTTCGAAACATAAAGGTTTTCATAAAAAGTGGTGAAAACTAAAGTTACTCAGCATGCGCTAAGGAATTTCTTGAGCTATCGCTCGACCCATTTGGATACGTTTTTAAAAAAATCAAGTTTTCGTGTTGATATACAAACCAATTCAAACGAGTTCGAGACGAATTTGAGACGGCGTCTCGAACTCGTCTCGAATTCGAGACGTTTAGCGCCGCGTTTAGCGTCTCGAACACCTGTTCGAGACATTTAGCGTGCAGCCTTATTTTTTTCTGGGGGTAGTTAATTTTTCAACCCCCTGAAGGAGGGCGTATTTTACAGTATTTACGGTATATAATTATAAAATAGAGAAAAAGGATTTTGCTGCATTGCAGTTAAAATTAACTGAAAAACAGTAAAAAAAGGAAAGAATTTCAGTCAAATCATAAGGCAGCATTTAAATATTACGACTGCGTTAAACTGCAACGGAATCATTGCAACAAAATCGCTTTTATTGCAACGCGACTTCCAGTCGCAACGGCTCTTATATGACCCTGATTTTCAATGAACTTTCAAAAATTTTATGCTTCTCGACCAATAATTTGTTTTCCAATGTTCTACCAATCGTGTTAATAGACACGATTTTATTGAAAATCAGGCTCATGTAAGAGCGCGTTACGAAGAAAATTCGCATTGCAACAAAGGCTATTTCGTTGCAACGAGTCCATTACAACGCGCTCTTACATGATCTTTGCAACGGATTTCAACTACTTACATGATCTTACGAAGTCCCTGAATAAATAAATGTTTTTTTATTGAAACGATTATCGAATATTACAAATTTCAAACATCGATTAAAAAATTGCCACAGAGAAACGAATTTTAAACTTTAAAATGAAATTTAAAGTTTTTTTTAGCGCATGCGATTTTTTAAAAATATAAAAAATTATAAATTTTGATCATATACCTATCGGCCTTGGGGAGGAGGATGAATCGGTTACGGTGAGCTCGGGATCGGTCCTGGAGATATGTCTTGGGATCGGCTTTGGGCTCGGTCACAGGAAGGGGGGAATTTGCTTTATGAATGGGGTGAGTGCTCGGAGTTTGATCCTGGGGGTAGGGAATGCCCTGGGAAGTGGGAATCGGCCTTGGGGATAGGAGATTAGTGCTGGGGCTCAGCATCGGCTTCAGGACTAGGCCCTCGAGAAGGGTGAATAGGCCTGGGGGGAGGGGTGTTCGGAAATGGCCCTGGGCTTGGGATCGGCTTCGGGGTTCGTCTCTCTGGAGAGGTGAATTGGTCTAGGGAGGGGGCGTTCGGGTATCAGCCTTGGGCTCGGCGTCGAGGATCGGCCCTGCTGATAGGGGATCGGTCCTGAGGCTCGGGTCGGCTTCGGGACTCGGCTCTGGGAAGGGGCGAATCGTCCTGAGAGGGGCTGGGGATGAGGGGATTTTGAGGATCGGTCCTAGGCTCGGGGTCGGTTTCGGGACTTGACCTGGGGAAGGGGAACCGGCTTTAGGAGGCTCTGAGATCGGTCATTGGAATGGGAAATCGGCCTAGGACTCGGAGATTTGTTCTAGGATGCAGGGTCAACTCTTTTCGGGTCAACCGTACGCTCATATTTCATATTTTTCAGATTCAAAATGTAAAAAAAATAAGTTTTTGGGCAAAATCTTGTAACGCCACAGATTTTAAGATTGTCAAAGTTGCTTATATACGATTTATATTAGTACAAATACAAATCTTTTACTGAGTTTTTTCTTGTTATGTAATTTTTAAAGCGCTAGTTTACATTTTCTATTCTATAAAAGAGGTTCTATCGCTCTTCTTATCATGAATATAAACTCTCTTTGTTTGTATAAGAGAGAGAATTATTGTTTATAACATCTTTATCAACACTTCATTTTAACTACACGCCAAAGAGTTTTTGCCAAAAAGAAATTTTCATTTTCAGTTTAATCTTGTTCGAATTTTATTTTTTGTTTTGCATTTCAACTCTTTGGCTAACACAAGTACACGTAATTATGAAGTTTACTGCGGCCGGTCATCAAATTGACAAAATAACAGGAACAATAACTCCTGGAACAATGGATACATGGTTTTATCTGCAGAAGGATGATGGTTTACTCCGATGTATCACGATACTAAAAGGAGGATTTCCTATTGGTTTTATAGGTATCATTATTCCGATATGTGTTGAATTACCCCATCTCCCTCTCCCTCAACAATGGATAAAAATATATTTTTTTAAGTTTGAAGAAAACTTTTTAATTTGAGTAAACAGACTTTGATTCAAGTGGGAATGAACCATACATGGGCAAGGGGGGAGGGAGCGTCCAATGTGGGGGGTCCCCCCTCCCGGCCAAACTTGACAGCCTTTTTTAGTAAATGCGCTCCGCGCATAAAATTTGTTTTTATTGTCCTTAAGTTTAAATAAAACCAGGATTGCAGGCGCGAAATTTTTTAAGGAATGCTAGTTTTTGATCTAAAAATATTCAGAAAATGAAGATTTTGGTTCCCTATGTTTTTTCGTATTTTCTCCAAAAAATTGCCAAAAAATATAAGGATCCCCATCGTGATTTTTTCGCGTCGACAGACACGAAATTTTTTCCTAAAAACGCTTATTTTAATGCTGAAAATGCTCAGAAATTTACGAATTTTGGTTTAAAATGACAAATTTTGGTGAAAAATATCATTTTGGGTGAAAAAATTATAAATTCCGCACTTACTGTAAAATTCATTTTTAAAAACTTTTTAGGATATGTAAGAATATCATTTTTGGACGAAAAAGGCGTGACGATATACAAAACTTTAGTGTATAGATTCAATGTTGATTTACTGACAGTGGCAGCTGCGGAATGGGTTGATAAGGTAATCATACTTTGCTGAATATTGAGGCTTCAACCATCCCATCCTCCCCCCAATAGTCAGCAAATCAATCGAAAAAGATTGTATAATACAACTGACGATTTTCGAAGTTGACACAAATTTTTGACATTTTTCCAATTTTAGATAAAATTGTCATTTTTAAAATCTTTCTCTCCTCTTTCTGATAATTTTTTGGTAAACCAAGTATGAGGAAAATAGGGCACACTTTGTGTCTAGAACCCCACCGATACGTATTAGTGTAATGGACTTCACACAATGATGAGGATCTTCATGAGGATTTTCATAATTGTATAAGGTCTTTAAAGGACCAGTCGACTTTCCGGGAAATGATGTCATATGAGCACAAAATTTGGAGCATTTTTGTTTTTACGGCACTACTTGAAAATCTAACGGTAAAAAGTTATGAGCAAAACAAAATTGCTAAAAAATTTCAAACGAGTTTGTATATTGAAGCGATTAGCCGGCACTCAGGCATCAATGAAATTTTAAATTGAAGCGATTTAATAAATCATTATAAAATTCAAAATCCTTGATATTTTAAGAAAAAAGAAAGATGGAATTTTTTATAACTCATTGAGACGAATAAAATGGCTTCAAAATTATTGAAAATGTTTTGGGTTATTGAAATGAAAATTCTGATTCAGGCCAATAGCTTCAATAACCCAAAACATTATCCAATTTTAGTAATTTTGAAGTCATTTTATTCGTCTCGATGAGTCATAAAAAATGCCATCTTTCTTTTTTCTTAAAACGTCAAGGATTTGGAATTTTATAATGATTTATTAAATCGCTTCAATGCAAAATTTCATTGATGTCTGAGTGCCGGCTAATCGCTTCAATATATGAACTTGTTTAAAATTTTTTAGCAAGGTTGTTTCGCTCATAACTTTTTACCGTTAGATTTTCAAATAGTGCCGTTAAAGAAAAAAATTCTCTGTTTTTTGTCCTCTATCTTTTAAAAATATTTTCTCCAAAAGTAGAATGGTGCTTTAAGACTTTTTTTAATTTTGGGATTATTTTAAGCTTCCAAAAGACAAATTGGAACATATTAAAGATTATAAGATTACGCAAGGACGTCATATTAATATATTTTTTAAACTTTGCTTGCTCGATAGATGGGATTTCAAATATAAACTGTGGAATAACATGAATATTACTATCGCCGGATGTCAACCGGATAAGATGCCAGGAACACTAACTCCCGGATTTATGATTACATATTTTTATTTGGAAGGTGATGGCATGCTCCATTGCATCACATTGCTCAAAGGAGGATTTCCGTTGGGCTTTATCGGTAGTGTTAAATATCCATAAGAACGGATTCTTTCCCAAAATGGCCTAAACAGTGAAAATTATAAGATATCCACGGCTGCCCAAAATGAGAAAAAAGTTGAAATGAAAATGTTAGTTTTTGTTTCAAGGAGGGATCCGACATGTAGAACTACCCACCCCTCTAAATTATGTGGAGGGGGGATAACTAGCAACTAGCAGCCCCAGGAACGTCTAAAGCAGAGGAAAAAATTTCGCATTGCGAGAAAATTTTGAAAGCTATAGGCTAAATATTGAAAAAACTTTTTTTAAATATAGCCATTTTTGGTTAAAAACGCTATTTTTAGCCACTTTACTTTAAAAATTGTACATGGCAAGCGTTCAACTAGCATCTATCTTGTCAAAAAATTTAGCTAGCTGCAAGCCAAAAATAAGGAAGGATCCCTACACGTTTGGAAGTATCGCTCGAAATGTTTACACTGAGTTCAAAAAAAAGTTGTGACAAAAAATTATAGTAATTTATTATTACATGCTTCGGTGGCGCAGTGGATAGAACGTCGGAACGCAGGTTCACCGGTTTGAACTGCGGGTTCGCTGATTTCAGGGTTTGCATTTTTTGCTAAAAATGATAAAGTTGATCGGAATTTGACCCACTAGGAGGTTTTCGGTCGATTTGATGTTTTCGAAACTTTTATATTTTTAAGGATTTCTCCGGAAATACAAAGTCAATCCTGATAGTGTCGTTAGAAAGCTGGACTTCGTAGCAATCGAACGGCACTAAAATCATACCATATCTCTTTCTGGTTGAGAAGTTATGCATAATTAGTAAAAAATAGGGTAGCACGGGATCGGTACGGGATCGGGATCGGGACCGGGAATCCCGACTTTTTTCAGATCTCGGTCCCGACTTTCGCGAGTCCCGATCCCGAGTCGGGATCGGGAATCCCGTCCCCAATCCCGATCGGGATTCGGGATTTTTTTTTGAAAATCTAAAGAGGATTTTAGATGAAAGTTTTGAAGATTATTAATTGATAAAGAGACAAATTATTTGTGCGCATTTGTAGAGACCATGACAATTAGCGTTGTCGAAAAATAGAGTTGTTTAGCACGAACCCTAACTAGATTTTATTTCATTTCAAGCAAAAAAATCATTCGGTGTTTTTTCATTTTTTAAATTTTATGTGGACAATTTACTTTTAATTTTATCAAATTCATTTCAATAGTTGAATATTGTTTTTCTCACTTGTTTTTTAATCACATTGGATTTTTATCACTTGAATTTAGGATTTAAAATTATAAAAATGTCCGACATTTGGAAGCATTTTGAAAAGATAACAAGAGACAAAGCGAGGTGCAAAATTCAAAGTTGCAAGAAGGAAGTATGCCGGAAACAGGGATCAACTAAAGGAATGTGGGTCCATTTGGAGCGCCAGCATCGTGAAGAGTTTAACAAACTAAAAGACATTGGGTCGGATGGACAGAAAGAAAAAGTGAGTTTTTTATAAGTTCATTTTAACATGTTTTACAGCAACAGAACACAATCCTCAATTATGTCGCACCGAAGAATGTGGTAAATGAACAAGAGGAAGCCGAAGAACAGTTGGCACGCGTGATGATCAGGCAAAACGCTTCGTTTTACTTTTTCGATGATAGTGATTTGATGGCGCTCTTTGTAAAGGCATTTCCAAATATTAAGGTATTCTATTTTTTGAGCTAGGAAAAATCCAGTGGAATTTTTAACAATTTTTTCAAAAAAGGGTCTATCTTGTGATTTGGGGGGGGGGGTGGAGCACTCCCGCTTGATGATTTTGTGTCGTTGGATTGCAACAACTCAGATATTTTTTACACCATTTTTATTATGATTTTAGCCTCATGGCCGTGAACATTTTCGCCGTGTCGTTATTCCAAGGATGGCGAGCAAGATTCGTAGACGCATTAAAGAAATCATTGGAACTTCGTTTTATGCCATTACGGCCGATGGATGGTCGCAGCCAACAAAGTCCCCTCAACTTCAGAGGTTTTAAAGCCAATTTTTAAATTTTAAAAAAACCAATTTTAAGCATCACTATGCACTGTTTAGACGAGAATTTCTGTCGCCACGACATGGTGCTGGCGACATTGTGCATGGATGGACTTCGACATTCTGGAGAGAACATCGCCGAGAGAATAACGGAATGCTCGGCTAAAAATGATTTTGCGCTGAATAAAATTGCCTGCTGTGTAAGAGATGATGCCCGAAATATGCAGAGTGCAGCAAAAGAATTGGATACTGAGAGGTGAGTGATCATCTTTTCTTTCTTTTATCCAATAATCATTTTAGTTTCCAGTGTGTAGCACATTTTTTACATCTTTGCGTAAATGATGCTCTTAAAATAGATTATGTCGCGGAAATTATTTCGAAGGTGCAGGAATGGACAATAATATGCCGTACAATAAATGGTCGAGCAATTTTAAAGCGCCATCAAGAGATGCATAATTTGACATCAAAGAAGCTCGTAATGGTAAGTGTATCTGATAATAGGGGAATTTCTTTTCTAATGGTTTGATTTTTCTAGTGTGTTCCAACGCGCTGGAACTCTGTCTACCGAATGCTTAAGGCATTTTTGAAGCAAAAAAGGCGATACTGTCGATGGACAGTATACTGTCGATGGAACTGGAAAGATCACAGAGAAAAGCTGGAATCATCTCACAACCAAAGCGGTCAAGACTTCAAGGAATGGATACAATCTCTTCGGAACTGCCACACATCTCCGCAACTGATTTCGAACTGCTTCGACATATTTGCCCAATTCTTAAAATTTTTGACACTGAAACAAAAAAGGCACAAAAATATAAAATTTTTCAATAAAATATATCTTATTTTCAGTTTTCGCGAGAGAAATCAACGGCATCATCCATCATCCCGACTTTGAAGCGAATGAAGGATTTTTTAAAGCGAAAAGACATGTTTCCTGAAAAGCTACAGTGGTTCGTAAGCAGCTTGGCCGATGCAATAAGCGACCGTATGAAGAAGATCATTGAAAACCGAATCCTACGAATTGCCACACTTCTTGATCCACGATTTGCGTACGATGAAGAGCTCTGGACCAAAGGCCAATGGGGACACATAGAAGAACAACTGATAGAGTTTGCCATAGAAGGTGGCCATAGAAACTTATTTCAAGCAACAATAATGACTTTTTAGTGATAAAACCTTATGAAGGGGATACTAATAATAATGAAGAAACATTTTCAAGTGCTGCAATTGCTGATCTCTCTATGGACTATGAACTTGATTTGGACGAAGCAGAAAGGTCTGATGAAAGCATCAAATGTAATGTTTTTTTATTTATAACTCTCAATCAGCCCCTTGCTTTAGATGACATTTGGAAGAAGATTCGGGAAACCACGTTAATGCCTTCAACTATTTCTGGTGATTTTCATAAGGCTTTATCAACACGACTCCAGCTTCAATTGGCGTCATTCAAAGCTATCGATCATCCTGCGCCCGATGCTGATATCTTCGATTGGTGGAGATCAAATGCAGCTCAGTTCCCTGATCTGGCTCAGCTTGCACGTATCTTCCACTCGATCCCTGCTACTTCGATATGTAGTGAAAGATTATTCTCAAAGGCTGGACTCATTTATGCTAATGCGCTCCGAAATCGGTAGGCTAATTTTTAATGGGACAATTAATTTTTAATTTGTTTAAGCCTCTCAGCTGAAATGGTTGATAAAATACTATTGATCAAGGCGAATTTGGACACAGTGTACCTAGCGCCTTCAACTGAGCCAGACCCGGAAGAAATGATTGTTGAAAATGAAGATGAATGATTATTCAGCTTATAATTTATTGTAGTTTTGATTATAATATTGTATTGTAATTTTGATGATTTTGGCTTTAATTTATTATAATTTTGATGATAATTGATCAAGTTCCTTGATAAATTTTAGATTTAAAAAGGTTTTAAACAAATTTATATTAGGAAAAAAATCCCGAAAAATCCCGGTCTCGATCCCGATCCCGATTGAAAATCCAATCCCGATCTCGAATCCCGACTTTACCAGTCCCGACAAATCCCGATCCCGACTTTTCCCGAAAATCCCGATCCCGTGCTACCCTAGTAAAAAATATCAGTTTTTTCGACATTTTAAAATAATTATGCAATATCTCCGCAACTAGAAAGAGTTGATTCCCTATTAAAATCTCCTAAAATTAAAATCTCACAATTAAAATCTCCTAATCATAATCTCTTAAAATCACAATCTCTTAAAATCAAAATCTCCTAAAATCACAATCTCCTAAAATCAAAATCTCTTATTCACAATCTTCTAAAATCAAAATCTCTTATTCATAATCTCCTAAAAAAAAATCTCATAAATCACGACACTGCAATATTTTCGCCCCAAAAAATGCGATTTTTTTGCTAAAAATGTCACTTTTTAGCCATTTTTGCCCAAAAATCCAATTGCAAAATGGAATTAAATTACTAATTAAAAAGTAGCCAGTCAATACATAGTATTTTAAAATAATTAATTTTTTATTACAAATTCTGGAGCTCGTCTACTTCGGGGGGGGGCCACCCACGTGATTTTTTTTTCAAAAATTTTTTTTCTGATTTTCTAAAAATCGACTTTTTAGGGTAATTTCTAGGCGAAAAATCGATTGCGCGCATTTTCAAAGCATGAAAAATTAAGCTTGGCTCTGAAAATCAGGGTTTTAGAAGAAAATCGGAAAAAAAATTTTCGCGTTGAAACGCAGTTCTACCCTGATTTTCAGGGTCAAGCTTAATTT
>JAQGBS010000871.1:0-18440 GCA_034698545.1 Acrobeloides obliquus | reverse complement strand
GATTTAACCAGAAAGAATACAAGGTGTGCAATTATATAGCCTTAAGTGCTACTCAACAACTCATCTTTTGTGCTCTTCTCACACTTATAGATACCTAAAATTCTCACAATATTTTGATTTGTATTGGTACTGGTCAACTTTTCTTTTTTTGAAGGATTAAGCTTTAAGAAATTAATCGATCAAAAAAACACCAGAATAAGAGATTTTTGGAACTTATGCACTTCGTCCCCCCCCCCGGGGGAGGCAAAGTGCATAAGTTCCAATTTTTTTTCGTTTATTAATCTATACTACGATTTTCACTATTGTAAATTTGTTAACTCTCGTGCTATGCTATTATTCAGTAGGGTATCCAGAAAAAATTTCGTGGGGCCCAAATACATAAAGCAGGATTTATACTTTCATCGCGTCGTGACAGTGCATTTTGAGTCGCGCGACGTGAGTTGGAGTTTATAGTCTATCGCGCGACGGAAGTATAAATCCTCGGCAATGATCCTCCTTATGATTTTTTATAAATTTTCCCCAAAAATCATCTTGGTCCTCTCTTACGTTGTTTTTTCAAAAATTTTTTGTTGAATTCTTGAAGTTTTAGCAAAAAAACAGCGCCGCAGGGGCAAAATTTTTTTGAAAATGGCCGTTTTTATGCTGAAAATGCACAGAAAAATTTATATTTTTGATGAAAAATTTTTTGATAGGGGACCATTGAAAAAATAGTCTCTAGTTTTTGAAAAAAATTTTGGACAAAAACATAAGGGGGATAATTAGGAAAATATTTTCAAGAGAGCCCACCCCTTGGATACGCACTACTGCTATTATTAAATAAGCTTAAGACAAATAAAAGTTTTTTTAGATGAGAGATTATTTATATGTACGCTAATGTTATCTCTTTTGTCTTTGCTGTTAGCATCTGGCACAGTGCTACGTGCAGATACCGAGCAATGGACATCGAAAACATATCCGGATCCTAGAACAAATTCAACTGTCTGTAATACACGGCCAAACTCCACATTATGCGACCCGGATCATATACTGACAGATCAATGGAGAGACTTAATTAATAACAACATACAAAAACAAGTTGAAAGTAAGCTTAAAAAGATCATTTTTTTAAACATTTAACAGTGATGAGAAATAGAATTATCAAAATTGGAACCAACTTTTTGGGCAAAATAAAGCGACAAAGCTGGGTATCGAACCCGCGATCTTTCGACCAACAGCTAATCACGTAACCTACTGCACTACTGAGGCCACGTCGCCCCATAACCTTAAATTCTTTATCATTTTTTTTCTCAATTTTGACAATTCTGAAGTCACCATAAGATTCGCCATATTTTATAACCCTAGAACAAAAAATTGCGTCTAAAATGCTATTTCAGAAGCTGAGATCTAAATATTTCTCTCATGGGCATGATTAAATGTTTGGCCTAAGTTTTTTGTCCGCTACTGTATGTTCCAATTTAGGACTCCGTGAGGCGGATATTTTGTATACGGATGATGCCCCATCAGAATGCCATGATAACTCCACGGATGGAGTACAAATTTATGTAATTTTAGCAAAAAGAATTCAAACAGCAAACAACCAATCCATTACTGATACTGATTTAGTAAGTTTTCAATTCTGATTCTCCGATTATTGCACATTCCTAATCAAAATATTACGATTGTAATCTTAATAAATCAAAAAATTTCATCAATTCCTTATATGAATCGGCTCTAGGAAGGTTGACAATGGAAAGTTGTCAACGAACGTTGGGTCTTGTATAAGCGGAAAGTTGTCAACAACAAAAATTTTATGCTTCTTGAGCAATAATTTGTTTTCCAATTTTTTAAATATTTAAAAAGAAAAACAAATTTAGACCAACTTCGGAAATGAATTAGCAGATGAATATGGTCTAAGCGAGCAAAAATGTAAAAACTTCATAATCTTAATAGGTGTTGAAGCTGCCAAATTGGCATACGTTCGAGTAAGATTAATTTCAGAATCCAGACATTGAATTATAAACTAAATTAATTATAGACAGGATGCCATTTAAAGCTACCACCAGATCTCATGGAACGTGTATTTAATCAGTACACCAACTTATTTATGGAAAAGAATTATATGGAAGGGTTAAACAAGATTATCTCTGAAATTGGAGAACAGATTTTTGATCCATTCAAGGTGAGTAAATAATCAATTTTAAGGCGCCACCACGCTTTCGAACCCATTATTGTAGGCGCAAATCATGCGGACTAACACTTGGGGACTAACACTTGCGGACCTACACTTGTGGACTAACATTTGTGGACTAACACATGCGGGCCTACACTTGCGAGCTGACACTTGTGGACTAACATGCTTCAATTTTAAGGCGCCACCACGCTAACGGACCCACTATTGCGGATTCAAATCTTACGGACTAAAACTTGAGGACTAATACATGCGGACTGAAGAGCACATCGCTGTCTTACTGATGTATGAAATCCTCAATAATAAAGATTTAGAGCTATTTTGGTGTGAATAAAAAACTCCTTTGTATATACAATTGTAAAAAAATCAATATACAAAATTTATGCTATCTTTTAAAAGAATCCAAAATTGGTCCGCAAGTGTAGCGTCCGCAATAGTGGACGCAGGGAGTGTGGTAGCGCCAATTTTAACACTAATTATATTTGAGGATATTACTTCAACAACTAATGAGATAGCTAATAATAATACAACAATCTTCGATACTGAGATCTTGGAAATAAGTAACAACACCATTTCAAATGAATCGCTAACAAGTGACATTTATGGAAAACCTAATGCTATTAACAAGGCAGAAGAAGCAACGCCATGGTAGTTTTTTGATAATACATAGAAAAAAAACACATGACACCTAAAAGATCGTGAACAAATCATTTTTCGGGGACTTTTAACATATATGTTTCGAAGAAAAAAGATTTTCCTCAAAATTTTTTTGAGTGTCCTACATTTTCTGGCTGTCCACAAACTTTTTTAATATCCATGAATTATTTTTTTTCACTCCCTTATAAGTTTAGGATTATGTTTATGCTGTTGGGAGCAACCATCTTGTTTGCTGTAATAACCTTAATAATCGTTGGCATAAATAGGCGCAAGAGTATAAAAAGTCTTCGAATGCAAACAGTATTTCCCATATCAAGTGGATCCGAAAATCTTAAATCTTCTACCGTATCAGCTGAAGAATATTTAAGTTTAAGCGCTATAAGGATTACGAAGGATTTAGAAGCGGCCTTACATGCAGTGGACAATTTAAATGAATGTCAAAAATCAAATAAGTTAGCTAATTTACAGAATGATAATAAATATGGAAGAGATGAAACAAACGAGTTAAGAAATGAATTTAAAAAAACTATTGACGAATTGAAAGTTGGGCAAAGTGCTGAAACTTCGCACGGAATAGCACAAGAGTAGGTTTAATATAGAGGAGAAAGATAAATCCTACTACTTTAAACGTGTAAAGGGTGTGTTTGTCGGAAAATCTCGGGAATGCTTGATTAAACCGGGAACGCTAAAACAAACGTTGTAGGGGACGATGCGGGAAGACGATCGACACCACTTTTGTGGGGTGCCCCTCAAAAAACTTTCTTTCAAAAAAAGATTAGCTATTACAACGATTAATATAAAAAAGTATTAGTAATAATATTTAGTGATTATATTTGTTTGGATAGAATATCAGAAGAAGAGATTTTAACCTCAAATACAACAAGAAAGTCTGATACAAAATCTCGAAGAATAGAAGGAAATGGTTCACCAAAAGTAAATTTTAAAAAGTTTGGAGCTAGTTACTTGTTGAGAAGCACTTATCATGGTCAAAAAAGTCGGAATTTTTTTCTCTTTTAAAATAGTCGAAAACATCCCAACGGCCTCTCTTATCCCAACGACCCTCTTTAGGGACACAAGGAGTGTAATGGCCCATGCCCCGGAGCATTACCTCACTAAAGCACCATAGGTATCAAAAAATGGTGAGCTTGAAGAGAATGGCTATTTGATATCAAAAAGTTAAAAAATGAAGTTTTTCAGAATTATTTATTGATTTGCATGCAAAAATGTATCAACAATGTGTTTCTCGCTTAAAAATACCATGTATTCGATAGATTTTAAAAGAAAAAATTTCGACTTTTTGACCATGATAAGTGCCTCCCAACAAGTGAACTAGCTCCAAAAGTTTAAAAAATAATTCTAGCACGAACGAAAATCTTCTAAGAACGAGGAGAATATGTTCCAAAAAACATTGAAAAGAAGAAGTCAAACTCGAATGAGTGAGAAGATGGAATTAAATCCTGAGTGTTTAACAACAGATTTAGTCTGGAAACCACCATCTATTTTTACATCACCTTTGTCAACATTAAGCAAAATTATGCCTGAAAAAAATAATTCTAAAGTTGAGACTGTAAATACTATCTCGGCATTCTAATCAATGCCGTAGAGGATTATTGAACAATTTTTTCAACACCAAAAAATTTTTAAACTTGAATATACTTGAGTATTATATTATATTTGAATACTTGTTTAAAATATTAATAAAACGGGATAAAATAAAACCTAACATAATTTTATAAGAGTTCATTAATCATTTCAACCATATATACCCCTTTATGAAAATTTTGACCAGTACAAACGATATATTATATATGCTGGCAGATAACGGGCCAAGAATTTTTTACGAGATGAGCAAAAAACCGTACTTTTGATTTCTTTGATTTTGAAAATTTTTCTACTTTTTTCCATAAATCATCAATAAGGAGTATTCATGCAATTTTTGAAAAAAAATTTTGAACATTTTTCGCAAAAAAACGCAAAAGTACGGTTTTTTGGCTCACCCTCTAATTAAAACATGATACCTATAAATAGGAAACGTCACGCATTTTCGAAACTCAAAAATTTGTTAAGAAAACTAACCCAAATTTTAGAATCGAAATCTGTGATATTAAAAACCCTATAGAGTTTTTTTAAATCACCTATAAGAGGTATTTTCATGCGAGAAAGCGTGCAATCAATTTCACGCATGAAAATAACCCTTATAGGTGATTTTTGAAATATTTTTTTGAAAATTGTTCATCAAAAAACGCAAAAGTACATTTTTGGCTCACCCTGTATTAAGAAAATATGTTATTTTTAAATAAAAATCCATTTTTTGGGATCCTGGTGGCTATTTTTGTGAGACTCATAAACACATTTTCAAAAGGTAAAAACTATTCACTAGTGCAGAAAATAAATTCCTTGCATAAAATTACTTATATAGTGTAGTGACTTAACCATTATAAAACCTATAAAATTAAAAAACTACCTGAGTACTCTTACCACATCCAGTATCACCAGCAATAATAACCACTTGATTCTGAAAAAAAAACAACACCATTTAAAGCATTAGACAATAAGTTACCTCTCTTAACACATTCAAAATATCTTCACGTGATGAACAAATTGGCAATGAATGCTGACATTTTCGAAGATCTTTCAATTTCTTAAACTTTTGCTTGTTTATGAAGCTTAGAAAGAGAGAGATTATAAACTCGAATTGTTGGCTTGCTTCAGTTGGAACCTAAAAAAATCAGTTATAAATTGATACCTTTAAGAAAATTGCCAATTAACGATTTTTCTAGAAATTGGAACAAAAGAATCGATAAAAGAAGAATATATGTTTTTGATGGATGATGAATTATAAATTTTTGTTCTTGTAATTGTTAGTTATCATCTTGCTTTTTTGTTATTGTTTAAAACGCAAGTTCTGAGAGAATGGAACTTTTTTGGCACTATGTGGCATAAAATGAGATCCCGACAGATCCTAGTAAAGCAAGTCATGCTGATCACAAAAAACGATGTGAAATTGAAAAATTCGAACATTGAGTGGTAAAAAAAGCTGATGAACTTTTTCGATTTTGTGCCCATTTCTTAAAACGATCATATCTCCAAGAATACAATTACCACTCAATGTTCGAATTTTTCAATTTCACATCGTTTTCTGCGATCAGCGTGATTTGTTTTACTAAAATATGTCGAGATCTCATTTTGTGCCACGGATTTCCGAATCTATCAGAACTCGCGTTTTTAATAAACGCATCCTTCCCCTTCATTTCGATATAAATGCCCCTCCCTAGGGGCGCTTATATCGAGGTCTGACTACATTTGTAAAACATACATTACGTAATTGAAATTTATCTACAACAGCTGGTGAAATGCCAATTCTTGTTGATAAACTTCTAATAAATGGACCTGCAGGAACACCAATATCATTGTATTTAATAGTGCTAGGCAAGAATTCTATATTCGTTTCTAATTTAGTGCTAAAAAATTTCTGATAAGGCTTATGATGTATTCGCCAAATTTTACTTAAAGGTTATCCCAAAATTAAGTTTTACAATATCAAGATTGTAGAGACCCTCAATTCCCTTCCAACAATTCCTAGGGGCAGTCGTAGGAATACGGTGTTAGGGCAAACTGGAAAAAATGATCGGAACAAAGTTTTGACTAGAGCCATTTCTTTGAATTTTACCCCCCTCTGTAAACCCGAATTTTTGCAAAAACCTAATTTTTTTTATCACTTTTTCTACACTATGACCCTTCTGTCATAGATAAAAGTTATAGCCCATGATCTCAGCTTTCGAACGACAAATGCTCTAATATGTTTCTTTTGTGCCCAATTTGCTTATCTCGTTATCAGTTTTTCTAGTGCCGCGGGAACCCCCAAAAGTTCGAATTTTCTAGATATCGTCTCTTAAAGACAAAAAATCAAAAACATTTCGCAGCAGCAAATCCTTGTTTTCTCCAAATTTCGGGAGTGCGAGAACCCCCTTGCGTACACCACTGCTCGAAATCCTATCCAATTTGAGTGAGCGCTAACAAAAAATGGACTCGCGCGCTATCATGAGAGGTTAGCACAAGAGGCTTGGTTTCCCAAGGTAATTTTGCTAAATTTTTGAAAAATTAAAAAAACTAACCTTAGAGCATCTAGGAAAACTTTTTCGCGCGCTAGGAGGTCGAAATTTTAGAGAGCTGTTTGTACACGAGTGCTCCACATATTTGTAGGTATTTTTACTTTTTGAAAAAATACCTTTGCAACCTAAGCTGATATTTCTTCAAGAAAATAAGAAAATCCTTGTAGAAAGTCGAATCAATAGCAGCAATACGTCCTGGGCCAAAGTAAGCTTTTAAAAGCGGCTCTTTATATTCAATCCATTTCTTTTCCATCAAAACTAATTTCAAAAACTGATTTTTCTCAATGCATAAAACACTTTGAATATTCTATTACAAAACGCCAAAATATTTTCGTTTTGTTAATAGTAACGATTAAAAATATACATTGAAAAAGTATAAAAGAGCACTTTATTCAGATAGTAATTAAACAACACAAACTAAGATAGTATTCATTTAAACAATGAAAAACCTTACTAAACTTACTATCTACAACTAAATTCCTAAAACAACTAAATTCATAAAACATCAATAAATCGGAATTTGGAGTAAAACCCATTTAATAAATCTCTCTAACAAAGAGAGTTACGGAAGTGTTATATAAAGATTTTCAAATTTTTCAAAATGATAAAAAATAAGTTTGACTCCTTATAATAAAAAAAGTATTCCCCCAAAATTCGAGTACTCGTACTTTTTGAAATAAAATTTACATGCTTCCTTATAGGCAAAATTCCTTATCATCAATCAACAGTAAAGTCCGTTTTAACTCACAATTTAAAATTAATATCCCGACCCTAGTAGTGATCGATTCCGTCCGATCTGGCAAGTTAAGCAACATTGAGCACGCCAGTTCGATCCCCGAAGGTAATTTTTAAGAATTAAAAAATTTTTATCAGACCAAAGTTTTGCTAAAAAATGCTTAAATGGCGGTTTTTTTTAACATCCTGTATAATTTTTTTAAAATTATTTAAATGTTTTCCCCCACTCCAAGTGCCGAATAAAATTTAAAAGCTAAAAATGGAATTATACATAGCACAAATTAGAGTTAGGAAGTCAAAACCAAAACCGAAAAAAGTCGAAATCAAAACTGATTCATTTCCTATCGACTTCCTAACTCTAGTACTGATAAATAGTGGTTCTTCGTTTCAGATATTTGCCTTCTCGAATGGCATTAAGCTTAGCGCGTAGTTCTTCCATATAAAGTAGATTTGAATTGGATTGAGCTTGATCTAAGTCAGTCAAGGCCTATAAAAATGCGTTAAAAGATCGCAAAAATATCGCAAGAGTATAATTTTGAAGATGCAAAATGTAGAAAATTTACTAATCTTTCTAAGAAAGCTTATAAAATATACTAGAAACTGGGCCGGAGCTCCGTCAGGGAATCACTTTTTTGAAATCCGATTGAGAAAAATGGAAATTTGTAACGGCTTTTTGGGCTCAGTTTTTTTACCGAGGAAACCATCGATTTCATACACCTATTTTCACTCAAAATTTATCATCTTTTTTTTTTATCAAAAACAGAAAATCTTTTGATAGAGAAAGTTAAGAGACTTATTACAAGGAAAAAATTAGGAAAAATAGAAATAGTTTAGCTCTCATTTTAGAAATTTTTGGAGCTCGGATTAAACCACGCCGAGAACGTTGAAATTTAGGAAATTTGGTAAAAGTTTTCGGACCCGACCGGAGCTCGACCCCGAATCTCCTGGCTAAAGTCCAAATGCACTACCATTGTGCTATCGAGACCTAAAACTAATGCCCATTAATTATTAAATACTTGGCGGTGAATTTTTCACTACTCACACTGTAATTATCAGTTGTAGGTCTCGGTAGCACAAGAGTGATCTTATACGTTAGCCAGGAGGTCAGGGTTCAAGTCCCAATCAGTCCGAAAATTTTTCAAAAATTGTTTATTATAGAAATAGAAATTGCTGACCGGTAAAAGGGAAAACTTTAAAACTTTATTTCGTGTAATTACACGCCATTGGGGGGCTTTGGAGAGTGCTTAAATAAAATTTTTGTAATTCCTAAGTTTTATCGGTCAACAAGTCCTATCCTCCTAACTTCCTCATCCGAATACGTGCCTGAAAAACTTACACTCAAATTATCCTCCGACGATAATCGTAAAAAATCGTCGCTATCGAAATGAGGTCCTTGAATCGTTCGACTGCCTTCAGAATCTGTTCCTATAACACTACTTGTGGCAATTGACCTCGTAAAAGATTCGGCATTCGATGGCTAAACGATTACAATAAAAGACAACAAATAAAAAACTTGAACCTTTCGGTTTATAGAACAATTTGATGCATGTAATACGGATTTCCATTCGTTGTAAGACTTTAAGGAAGCATTTTCGGTTGTACCAATATAAGCACCAGAAAACTCCAGATTAGACGCAATGATTTCATCCTCATTTGCATTTAATACCGACTAAATTCATAGTTGCATAAAAATATAATACAGTCAAACCTCGATAAGACGCCACTCTAATCTGGTCCCTACGAAAACCAAAAGTTCGGGGACAACCGTTTATTTCATCAACAAAAAAATGTGAATAAACAAAAAAATAATCAAATATTTTATAAAGTTGTCAATCTTTTTTTTGGTCGCCAACTTTTCAAGCCCATCGAGAGAGGGGTCAAATGGGGGTGGTGAGTTTTTTTTGAAAATTCCATCTGGGGTACTGCCCGTGTATGCATGTGAGGGGGCACGTCCCCAGGAGTGAAGTCTTATCGATATACTAATATACCTACATTATGTAACGTTGATTCATTACAGCCATGTGATGTATCCGCAGCAGTAATAAAGCTTGATTCGGTTAATGAATCGCTCGAAAGATTTGAACTTAAGATCGAACTTTGTTTTCTTTTAACGGCAATTCGGCGATAAGAAATTGGCGATACATTCATTGCTCGATAATCACTTCGGTTGGTAGAATCCTTTAGTAAAATTCTATAAAATCTAACATAGAAATATACAAAATATTTTTCAATGCATGTAGCTGGAAACGATAAATATACCTGATAAATTTCTCAGCCCACAACAAAGCAGTTTCATCGCGAAGTCTTAGCCTAATTGTCTCGCCATCTTCAAATTCTAACTTGAAAAATGTTGCTTTGATAGAATGACGAAAACAAAATTTCTTAGTTAGCTTCAAATCGTACACACGTCCAGTATGTTTTGTTCTAAATATTCAATAACAATAATTAACCCTGGATAACAGGTCCCTTCCCCCGATAACAGGCCACCATTTTTCAGGTCCCGGCGACTGGGTTTCGATAAAAACTTCCTCGCTAAGCGGCCATTATGAGGCCGGTCACGGCGTGACTTGTAATCGAGGATCGGCTGTATAGTACAGATTAGAGTGAGTAGGAAAAAATTGAATGATTCACTGATTTTTGTAACAAAGTAGTGGCGTAAAAGAACCATTAGAATGATTCGATTCCGGTTTCAAAGTTGGTTTTCCAAAAATTAAGAATTATGATTCTAAAAAAAATCAAAAATATACTTTGTCTCCATCTTAAGTTTTTTTCTCCCAAATAATTTGAGCAATTAACATAAAAGAGGTAATTTCTTCAAAAATCACCTTGTTTGCCCCTTAACTTGTTTGTTTTAAGCTGAAAATGCTCAGAAAATTACAATACTTATTAAAATAAAATTTTGGAATTTTTGGTGAAAAATGGGAAATTTTGGTCAAAAATCATACTGGAAGAACTTTACCAAAATTTGAATCGACCAATCAAAAGTTTGAATTTTTTATGTCCTCAACATTTTTCATTCAAATCAAAATTTTAATTTTGTCCGATCTCTAGTATTATACCATATGATAAGTCCTTTTTATATATATTCTAGAGCGACGCTCGGAAGCGAGGACAAACTCAAGAGCTGTACGTTTCCATGTGCTATGCTAAAATGCTCAGAAAGTTATGATTTTTAGAATATGTAAAATTTTGGTGAAATCCTTTAATAAAGAAAAAAGTCCGATCCACAGAACTATTAGGAAACGATTCCTGGACCTAATCTACGGTTTCGGTACTGCACATCACTGCTTCAAAGTGAAGATTTCATTCAAAAAAATCTTTTGACGTGGCAAAAACGCGTCGGCCAAAAATTTTACCACTCGAAAATTGTTTGAGATCATCTCAATTTCTCACAAATTCTTGTTCCGCCATTTTAAAAAGATTACTTGTAAATGATGAAAAATCCAGAGCGATTTAGAACTGAAAATCGATTATGCCAACGATGAGGAAAACTTCTCTTTTCAATAAATCCATACAAGGCTTCACCCCATGACATTGTTTCCTCCTAAATGAATTATTAGATCAAAATGCAGAATAAAAAAAAGACTTTGTCTGGCAGAGTTGAATAAGTTCGAAATCGACGGCGAAAAGATAACCATTGAAACATTTATAATATGCAATGAAATTTTGATGCAATTATTGCCTAAAAATTTTGTTTTTAAACATTTTTGATTCTTATAAATGCAAAAAAAGGAGTTCATACATGGGCAAAAGGGAGGAGCTCCAGGAGCCTATTGCACAAAATTAAAAGTATAAAATTGCGCTTAAAAATGCACAAAGACTGTAAAGTATACACTTTGCACTTTTTCGGTCAAAAAGTGAAAAGTCAATTTCGACAGTACTAGGACAATTCCTCCAAGTGGACAATTTCTCCACATGAATAATTTTATATAGGGGCTGTCCTTAAATTACGTTTGCTTAGATTTTGGGCCCCCTAGAAAAATCTTAAAATTTTAATGGAGCGTTAGATTTTCAGAGACCCCCTCCCCTCTTGGCAAACGTAATTTAAGGACAGCCCCATATGGTTAAAGAAAAAAATGGTTAAAGTAAAAATTTTAGATTCTTTTTAACAAATGAGAAAAATCTTTTCTCTATATTCTAGAACGAACTAGGAATTCACAATCCCACTAGTGTCGTTTTGTTCGTCTCGTCGATCTAAAGAATACCGTCTTTGATTTTTAGGGGTAATTTTGTGCGAGGAATCGATTGCGCGCATCAAAAAATTCTGAAAAAATTTTTCGGAGGTCAAAAACCCCAAAAATAATTTTGTTGGGGTTAAAACTTACAACCCCTAATTTTGACGCATTTTTTTCAATTTTTTGACCCCCGAAAATTTTTTCAGAATTTTTCTATGCGCGCAATCGACTTCTCGTGTCCGGAAACCCCCAATTACCAAAAATCAGCCAATTTAGAGTAAAAAAATTTTTTGATATGCAGTCACGATTCTTACCCCCCTTTAAACATATTTAAAAAACGTAAAATTCAAGGTTTTCGTGTCAATACTCCAACTACAGTGATAATCCGATACCACGCCCCATCCATTACCACGTCCCCTCCCCAAAAGTCCGATACCACGCCCCACAAAATGGAAATTTTTTTAGGGGGCGTGGTAATGGAATTTTGAGATTTCCTATGCTTTTTTATCGATTGGTTAAATGAATATAGAAAATTGTATTTTATATAAACGATAATTTTTTGTGCTAATTTAAGGGGGAATAAGGTATACCGTTAACTGAAAAAAATTTTCGTCAAAATTCTTTCAAACTTGTGTTATTCCGCTCGAGAACGGTTGTATGTAAATTTTCGTCGATTTTGAAAAAAATTGTTTCAAAAAATTTTGCCTTGAAGTAGTACCAAGCTCACAGAGAACTGCACCTTGTTATTGGCAATGTTACATTCCCCAAGTGGACATTTCCCAAGCAGACGCTTCCCAAGTGAAGTAAAACTGTTTCTAGATCAGAAAAACACTTTCTGATCATTTTTGGAGTAAGTTTTGAAAGTTCGATTTTTGACCCATGGTGGCCAGATGGCCTGGCGGGTCAATTGGGGGTCGAAAATCGAACTTTCAAAAATTACTCCAAAAATGATCAGAAAGTGTTTTTCTGACCTAGAAACAGTTTTTTTAAGTCGATTTAAAGCCTATTCGAGCAAAATAAAATTGAATTGAGACCCCCGAAAGTTCGATTTTTCCCAAAAAATCGATATTTTCCCAGAATCAGGATCAAGAAAGCATTTTCACGCTTCGGGAATGCGCGCAATCGATTTTTCGCATGATTTTACCCTTATATAGGTCAAAAATTTTTTTCGGAGAATGACCCCCAAATGGCTCCCCCCTTTAATAATTTTCATTTTTTCCTTCAGCAAAATATTCTGCATTGGACTCTTATTGGACGCTTTTTGATTTTGCGCTTGTTTCCATTAGCTTTACTCATTATAGAAAGCTAAAAAGATTTGTGCCAATGGTAAGATGTGAAAAAGTTGCGAAACGATGTGAAGAAATTGAGAAAAGATGTGAAAATTTAATACAAGTTGTAAAAAATAGATCTTTTTACGCTATTTTTTACATTTTTTAAGCAATATGTGAAAAAAATTGAACATTCATTACAGGAATTTTTAAATTTTTTTATATTCATTTAACCAATCGATGAAAAAGCCCCCCTCAAAAGTCCGTTACCACGCCCCCTCTCCGAAAATCCGATAACACGCCCCACAAAATAGAGGGGCGTGGTATCGGATTTCCACTGTAATTCAAACGAGGTCGAGACACCGTCTTGACTTAAGTCACAAATTTAGTGTCGTTTTGTTCGTCTCGTCGATTGTCGAGAAAAACGTTTTTGAAATGTCAAGACTTTTGCCCCTTGGATCAGGACTTTTGTCCGCCTAGGCTAGGACTTTTGCCTCCCCTGTAGGAACTTCTTTTTTTGCATTTATGATCATAAGAATCAAGAATGTTTAAAAGCAAATTTTTTAGGCAATAATTGGCATCTATACTTTTTCTAAGTTTCTTTTCTAAGTCACTTTTAAAAGTATACTTTTTCTAAGTTTTTAATGGAAAAACTTAGAAAAAGTATACTTTTAAAAGTGACTTAGAAAAAAAACTTAGAAAAAGTATAGATGCCCAATAATTGCATCAAAATTTCATTGCATGTTATAAATGTTTCAATGGTTATCTTATTTTTTATTATGCATTTCGATCTAATAATTCATTTAGGAGGAAACAATGTCATGGGGCGAAGCCTTGTATGGATTTATTGAAGAGTAGTTTCCTCATTGTTGGCATAATCGATTTTCAGTTCTAAATCGCTCTAGATTTTTCATCATTTACAAGTAATCTTTTTAGAATAGTGGAACAAGAATTCGTGAGAAATTGAGATGGTAAGGTGATCTCAAAAATTTTTTCTAGTTGTGACGTTTTGGTCGACGCGTCTTTGCCATGTCAAAAGATTTATTTGAATGAATTCTTACTTTGAATCAGTGATTTGCAGTATCAAACCCCAGATTTAAACAAATTTTCTAGTCGAGATTCTCCATAAAAAGACATTCATCCTTTAAGGAAAAAATTACGTCAATAAAAATGATTTATTTTATAAAAATTAAACTAAACATTTTTTTCTTCTTTTGAATCACCTTGCCCACGAGTATCCTTTTTATCAAAAAATCTTCTTAAAGAAGTTGAGCACACCAAAGATGTTATGAAAAATCTTTTAAATGATGTTCCTATATTCGAAATTAAAATCTAAATTTGATGACTAGTGTTAATGATCCAAGAAGACTTTCTTTGCCAACTCCAAAAATTGGATGGGCAAGTTTAAACTTAGTGACGTTGATAGAACTTATTTTAGAACGAAATCCGCCATGCTATATTCGAAGTTGGCTACGATTACGATGGTAGATTTGATCCAAATCATTTTGATTTTAAAGGATTTTGTTTCTGTTGTCATGTACATGTGAGTGCATTTTTCTCCTTACATTGCCAGCGAAAGGGATCCACTCCTCATAGCTGATAGTATATATGGGTCCCAATTGGACCCCCACCCAAAACCGCCCTCTTAAAATGATCATCCTTTGACCAAAATTTTACCAAAAATAACCATTTTTGATCAAAAACGTCCATTTTTTTATATCAAAAATGACCAATTTTGACTTTTTTTGTGGCAAAAACGACTATTTTTTAAAGCAAAAATGGGATTATTTTGCCCTTTTTGTGGTAAAAATAGCAATTTTTAGGCATTTTTTAGTTTAAAAATTACCTTTTTTTTTAAAGAAATGACCACCCCCACCAAAAAATCCAAAATTGGGACCCTTCTATGCCTCCCCCCATAAATCATTTTCCGATCGATTTTTTGGCGTCTATCCATCCATCCGAGCCAAAAAATGAAAAATGCAATTTTTATCTCGAAAATGCAATTTTTGGCTAAAAAATTAAATTTTTTGAAGTTGTTTGGCTAAAAAAAATTTGTTTTTCGGGATGTCCCTTGCTTCCCTCCCTCTACTATCTATCCATTCATCCATCTTCAAGGTTTATCTCCCCCTCCCTTCAGGGTAATGTATGCTTTTCATTCGCCTCCAAATTTCATAATACTGACGATAAGTCAATTTAATTTTTTAGACTTTATCAAGAGTATTGGCGCTCATAAATTTTATTTTGGGAATACTCACGCTGATCAGTTTTTGTTCGAATTTTGCTACCGACATAAAAAGTGCAACTACTACAATAAATGCTATTGTAAATATAATTACTGCACCATTGATAGTAATTGCAGTATTCCGAATAAAATATTATAAATGGGTATTAGTATATGAGATTTACTTGGTAAGCTTGTGGTTGTAACACCATTAACTCCCATTCATTGGCTTAAATTGGTATAGGTAGCCAAAGATTTTGTCAAAAATTGAAAAAAAAATTATTTGGCTTTCTTTCGGATCTGCAAAGCCAAATCTGGTGACAAAAATTTGATGGGGGGATAGTTTGGGGAGGGGATCAATGACCCCAAAAAATGGTCAAACTTAAGATGTAAACCACGAAAATACCATTTTTCTTAACAAATTTTTCAGGTTTGGGAGAGGGTTATGTGACCCCCTTGGCTACACCCTTGCCCCGGGGCACAGAAGGCAGATCTCAATATCTCTCAAGTAAAAAATGAAATTTTAGTTTTTCTATCAACTATTCCTGATTGGAGTAATGGTATATTGTAGTATAAAAGTATTTAAACCGGACTATAGAAATATTTTGTCTAAAGATTTAGTTTTAAGTAAGTCATCTATAGCGGAAAGAGATCCCAATCAGAGCTGAACCGAATGAAAAAATACCGATACCGAAAACGGATTCGAAAAATTACCGATACCGAAAACTTAACGGAATCAAAAAATAAACGGATTACCGAAATTCTGGTAAGCCCGAACATTATTGATACCGATATCGGTTCAGTCTTGGTCCCAACTGGGACCCCCTCCCCCACCAGAATTTGGGCCCAACTCCTTAAAATGATCATTTTTGACCAAAATTTTTCCAAAAAATGACCATTTTTGGTAAAAAAAAACGTAAAAATGGCCAATTTTGGCTTTTTTGTGGAAAATGGCTCTGTTCCACCTTGTAGTCGCCCCTGGTTTCAACCTTATCCACTTGTCCTGAGATCTTGACTACACTACTGCCTTTCCCCATTTAATTATAGTCCCCCTCCGATTTCAGTAGGAGGGAAAGGAGAGAGGATTTATAAATTTTGCCTTTTTAGCCGAACAACTAAGCTATCTTATACTATTAATCATCTATTCAATATACCTACTCCTTGATTCTTTACTATTTTATACTTTATATATGGAATATTGCTACCTAAAAGGCTATAATAAATACAAAAAATCTCAAGAAATTGTGTAATTTATATGTTTTAAATAAATTCATGAAACCGCGTTTCTGGAACGACAGCTTCAACTTGCTCTTGAGTTTCTTGCTCAGTTCTCGGTTTACGGCCCTTCTTTTTCTTCTTACACCTCCACTCCTCTTCGTCTTCTTCGCTAAATTGGTGGTTGAACTTATCGGTTTGCCAGCAACACACCCAATCAAACACCTCAGTATTCAAAAACATATTCTGAAAAAATCCGCTTTAAAAACGGATTTTTCTATGAGAAAATAGCCTCTGAAACATATAGGGGGTCTGCCCATCAATTTTCATAGTAAAAACCGTACACTTGTAAGAAAGTGGCTATTTCATCAACCAAAAACACTCCATAGGGGTAAATTTTATCTGAAAAACACGATTCTAACGCTAAAAAGGCATGGTTTCTTCAAAAAGCCCATTTTTTTACAACTTTATCATTTTTTGCTTGTTCTGACCTGTTTTATACACTTTTTAAAGGGAAGATGAAAATCGGAGCCCGTTCTCCGAAAATTTTTTTTTGAAAATTTTTGTAAAAAAGGCGTTCCTAAGGGTAATTTTATGCGAGAAATCGATTCTGCGCATTCCCGAAGCATGAAAACACTTCCTTGACCCTGATTCAGGGAATGGGTGGGTGTATTGAAGCGAAAATCAAACATTTTCGGATTTTTATGAGAAAACCGTCGATTCTTAGGTTTTTCTAGGCGGAGAATCGATTGCGCACATTCTCGAAGCATGAAAACGCTTCCTTGACCATGTTTCAGGGACTGTAAATGCTTCCTTTAGCGGAAAAATAAAATTTAGCTTTAAAAAAAATCGATTTCATTTATAAAATGGCAAAAAATAAATCCTTTTTAACGATTTTGTTATTTTTTCATAAAAAATTATTTATGAAATAAAAATAAAATTTATGAAAATTTTTTGTTTCCATAGAGTCGAGCGTTTCAATTAAATTATCTATTTTTTCGTTCTCCTCATTTTCTTCTTCATAATCACTATCATCCAAAATAATTATAGTACTAAATCTCACGTTTAGGAGCATTTTAGAGTTAGACGATCCTTAAAGGTAGTGTGCAAGCTCTTTTAAATTCCCGCCAGAGCAGGAATTTTCTTTTTAATGCACAACTTTTGGCTTAAATTATATGCTCATCAAATTTTTTCTCCTTGATAAGTTCGACAGGCAGGCTAGACAACGATGTAATTTTTCTTCCCTTTTCCTCACGCTTTATCAACTGCGCCATAAAGGCAGTGGACTTTCACGTATGACCAAATACTCAAGTTAAAAGGCAAAAATGGAAAATTGAATTTTTAATTTTTTCCAGATGGGTGTACCCCCATGGTTTTGGTGTCGTTTTTCTTCTCTCACTGAGGTCTTTCCAAAAATCTAAGTCGTAACGAGATGGGACTTAAGGTTACAAAATTTGGTGGCACAAACAAATAGACAGACATTTCTCGTTTAATATTAAAAGATTAGGTAATCTTTGGAGAGAGGGGAAGCCAAAAGATTACGAGGAGGGGGTAAAAACACGCGAAATTGGGATCACGTAATACTTGAATGACCCCTAAGCTTAAGCATAGAAACTAAAAAGTAACAATATCAACTTGCAACCCTCAAAACTAGGGTTGGGATTTCCCCGGGGGAATTCTGGCGAAATCTTTTTTTGGCTGGGGAAATCTTTTGTCCCCAGAATTACTTTTATCCCCAGTTTGAAAATTCTTTCTCCCTCAAACTTACCTCGGTGGTGCAGTGACAAAGCGGCAGCTTCGTGGCCACAAGGTCGCGGGTTCGAATCCAACTTGGATCAATTTGGTTCTAAATTGACCTATTTGGAACCAAATTGACTCCAAGCGGGATTC
>JAQGBS010000870.1:0-18447 GCA_034698545.1 Acrobeloides obliquus | reverse complement strand
CCCGATTTTAGGCCCCTACGGCTCGTTTTTTAACTTTTGTCGGTGAATCGATTTTTCCTTTACATGAGGGTGGTGTGTGTTGTCATTGTAATGAAAAATAGAAACGAAAGATTGTCTTATTTTATCTTATAAAAGAGAAATGTGTTTAAAAAATCAAGTTGTCAATCCCAAGAACTTTGATAAAGTCATCCAAACGTGTAGGCGTGTGATCACACGCTTTGTGATCACAAGCTTATAGTCTGAAGCTTTGTTTCTACCATCTTATAATATCTTTTTAAGTTTTATATTTACAACTTTTTTCCCACTGAACTGATCCTTTAACATCGGCCTTTAATCAAAATTAAATTTTTGTCTAAAACAATGATTTGAAAGTCTCATGACTATGATACATATAAGAGATTAGACGCTTACACGCACGGACAATTTTATTAAAGTTCTTGTGATTGACAACGTGATTTTTGGAATTTATACATCAATAGATCTTCATTTACTTTAAAGAGGGTGACTTTTATAGCCGGATCTCGAAAAAAAATTATTTTCACAACAACGACCCTATTGGGGATAAAATCATGCGAAAAATCGATTGCGCGCATTCCCGAAGCGTGAAAATGCTTTCTTAACTCTGATTCAGGGAAATAGATGTGTGTATTGAAGCGAAAATCAAACATTTTAAACCAAAGCCTAAGCTTTTTTTCAGCTTGGGGGGGGGGGGGTAATGCATAAGTACCAAAATTTCATCTACTCGATGAGAGAACAATTCTAGCTAAATCTTGAAAATTTTGGAGAAAAATTTTTGTTTTGTTCCTTCCGTTTGAACTATTTGCAGATATGATGTCTTAATTTATTTCTGATTTAGTGCACCGTAGAGTTTCTTCTAAAATATTCTTAAAATGAACTTTTGGCTAATTATTTTCAATTATGATTAATGGAAAGAGTTGATCGTAAAAAATTGTTCTAAAAGAACTCTCAAAGAATGGTATATCGACGAAAATCAAAATATTCCAATCGGAGTTTTATATACTTCGCTTGGCTCTTTTTTCGTGGTGAGTCATATTTATAGTGTCCAAAAAATTTTACTTGTTGAAAAGTAGTTTCAAAATTATCTAGTTTTCATTTTCTTGAAAAAATTTTCAAAATGTTTTCAAAAAGTACGGTTTTATAAAAAATATTACCTTTTTAGCTCATGTACATCCCATTTTTGATTGTTATGATGAGGCCGGAATTTATCAAATACTCGTGCTATAAACTTATGGCTTTAATCGGAATCATTGATGTGTTCTCGACGTTTGTTGATGGAGTAGTTGCTGGTGTACAAAGTATGACAGGCGCGCATTTTTGTACGAATCCAGTTCTCTTTTGGATCACTAGTAATATTATATCATGTAAGATTTTTTATCGGTATTAGATCAGAATTTGAAAAAGAACTATTTTTTCAACACTTCTATTTTTTCAACACAACAAGGAACGATTTTGAGAGCTCTAGCTCGATTAGATGAGCTCTACTGCCAATAATTTTGAGTTTTGTAAACATAAATGACCATACTTTATTGATTAAGTATGGTTTTGGGCTAACATGTCGGTAATGTTCCTTGTCAGACAGCACTTTTAGTTGCCTGGTATGCTGTAACATTTGCATGCGTGATCCTCGCAATTGATCGCTTCTTTGAACTATGTTGGCAGGACGCAGCTAACTTCTTGTTTGGTCACTACCGAATCTATTTCTGGATGATCCTACCTATCATATATACTACTTTTGTTTCTTCAACTTTTATTTATAACACCACAAAGTTAACATATAATACGAACCCATTTTTTGGCACTCAAATGGGAGGAAATCCTGTGGTAAACTCTTTTTTGTTTTGATCAAAATTCAAAAAATTTAGTTTCTACCACCATGGTATCATTTTGTGCACAATATTTCTGTGTCATCATTGCTGGGAATTATTTATGTGAGCATGGTTATTGTTCTAAAAGTAAAGTCGATTCTTCATTCAGACGTTGGCATTTCAAAGATGCAACAAGTTGTAGGTTTAACCATTTAAACTTAGTAGAAGTGGGGGGAATGAGAATTTTCTAATGCCTCTTTTTTAGATGACTCTTCAATCATTATGTATTTGCGTGGAAATGTTTATCGCAGCGTTACTCTGCGTAATGAATGAGTTAATTCCGATGCCACATTTTATAAGCCCGATTGCACAAGTGTTTAAAATTGCTGTTCATGGTAAAAAATCTGCTCAAGAACTAAGAACTAAATCCACTTTTAGGTGACACCCCATTGGTCTATTTGTGTTTAAATGTGTCTCTTCGTCACGCAGTTTTCGATCTTGTCACAAGTTTTGTTAAAAAATATAAAGAAATAATTCAGTGCCGTACCACTGGTAGAGTCTCTCATGCGAATACTTAAACCACACAACAAAGTGATCGCCAGCTAAATATAATGGTTTGAAAAACTTGATGGGGAATACACTATAGTGGATTCTCGATAGTACGGTTCCCCAAAATCAAAATTTCAAAAAATCATATCTCCGTCAATTTAATGCTATTTTTTTCGTTAACCACATTTTCCTAAAATCTTATATAGAATTTTAAGGAAAATGTGGTTAACAAAAAAATAGCATTAAAATTGACGGAGATATGATTTTTTGAAATTTTAATTTTGGGGGACCGTACTATCGAGAATCCACTGTAGTACACTGCTTTTAATTTTTTGCATTTATAAATGATTTTTGTTGTTGCTCTCACTCGTTTTTAATCAATTTATATGTTATTTACAGGGTGCGGCAAAAGTTCCCGTGATTTTTTAAAGACAAATTTCACGGGAAAAATCACGGGAACCTTTGCCGCACCCTGTATATATTTTTTTTCATTCTTCTTTCCAAAGAAACTTGTTGAGCAGTTTTCATACTAAAGTATTCACTAAAACAAAAATTTTATCGATGTCAAATGTTGAGCTAATGACATTTCAAAAAAAATTTAAAAAAATTTTTTTTGATCGAGATCTGACCCTAAAATGGTCCCCCCTTTAGGCCTAATGATGATTGCTGTTGCCCAGTAATAGATTTGATTTAATCGTTATTAATTCAATTTTTGGTTCCAAAAAGCATAAATTGGATCGGAAACTAGAGATGTTGACGCAAAAAAGTTACACATTTGCATAAGTGGAGAAGGGTTGTCAATTTTCCAAACTCTGTGTGGATCCATTTTTGCTTGGGGGAGACCGGACTACATTTCAAAAAAAACAAAAATTTTTTTTGGTCGAGATCTGACCCTAAAGTGGTCCACCCTTTAAACTTGAACTCGATAATTTTTATGAGCCGCGACAACCCTGGTTGGTGGATAAGCTACATGTTATTCGACTACCAACGAAACCTCTCTTATATCCTGTACAACAAGCAGACCTTGGGAAATGGCAGACGTTAGATGTACAAGATAGAGTAGTGTTTTGAATTGATGAACCACTGAAAATGAATTAAAGTTATATTACAGAGTGGCGACAAAAGACCAGACACTTAAAAAAATGTTTAAATATAGTTTATTTAGCAAAAAACAATATCAATAATCATGAAACACAAAGGTCGTGTTTTTGTTAAGCTCATGAAGTTTGAAACATGGAATAGAAGTTCAGCCCCGCTCCCATGACCTAATCCAGTAGATATTGACCACAATCGAAATCGAAAGTAGGGTTGCGTTTTTATTTAGGCTAAGCGGCAGCGAGGCGCGCTTATCCTAAATAAAAACGCATCCCTATTTTCGATTGTGGTCAATACCTACTTTTGGATTAGGCCGAACCTACCGGGCTGTAACTCACTATGTTTCTTAAACTAGACTCATTTTCAGCTTGGACTCATAAAAACTTATGAACTCATATTGTCGACTAGCACCGGTCATTTTTACGAAAAAAAAAGTTTTCTCCCAAATGGTCGCAAAATGCACCCCCTCTTTAATTTTTAATTAGCCTAATTTGACAGTTAGCCTAATGTTGACAATAAATTTATCTATTACGCGCATTATCGAAGCATGAAAACGCTTCCTTGACCCTGATTCAGGGGGAAAAGTTCGCTTTTTGAACCAAAAGCTGCCATTTTCGATGTCTAGACGTCGTTTTCATGTGTCGAAAATATGCGCAATCGATTCCCCGCATAAAATTAGGCTTAGAAAGGTCTTTTTTAGAAAAAATTTATTTCGCGTTTTTTTATTGTATTACTTCAATCGTTGACTGTATTATTTGTTTTGATTGTATTACTTGAGCGTAATTTGACAGCGACCACGCAGGGATGCCGGCGAGAAAATTTGGTATATATAACAAGTCGATTTCTTTATATACCAAATGTTTCTGCCGGCATCCCTGCATGGTCGTTATGTCCCCTTCCGGGTGTCATAAAATAGAGGTTTGACTGTAATAAATTTTTATTTTTTTAATACCCTGTTTAAAAATTATCCTAACAAATTTAATGAATACAATCTCGAGATTATCCCGGGAATTTACCAGCAAGTTCAATTGTACCCGCATCATAGAATCGACTGGATTGAGCTTGGTTGATGTAACTTTTCGGGATTGTAATAGAAAATTTTCGTTGGCACGGCTAAATATGAAATAAGGATCGTTGACGAGCATAAAAATTACCAATAAATCGTCGCAGTCATGGTAGACGTTTAATTTCGGGGTAATCCGAGAAACTTCATGTGCATTTCCGGAAATTTCGAAACTTCCCTGTGAATCCGTTTTTCCTTCGGCAATCTTATCGTCTAACGTAAAAGCTGAAAAGAGATTGATAAAACTATCGGAAAAATAAATTCCTTACTATCGTGATCATATAATTTGACCAAAACCTTTGAAGCTGCTTTCCCATTACATTTGAGCTGGCCTCGAACTCCTATAAATTGGCTAGGACGAATCCCGATCGAATCCGAATATACGAATAAGGCAATCAAAAGTAGCAACGACTTCAACATGGCCGAGAGAAAATAGACAAACCTTGCGAAGACTAAGAGCAATAAATCGGGTTTGTTGATTGCAATCAGTCGATGAATTTTCTCATAATTTTTTAAATAAATAACCAGTTTATTACAAAAAATGATCAATGATGTAGAAGACAGAGTTTGTAAAGAAAAAGCGAGTTTAACACGGGAATACTCCTTCAAATTTCCGGTATATTCTGTCATCTTAAGCTATTTTGAGCAACATTCAAAAAAAATTTTTTTGAAAAAAAGTTGTCTACCAGCTTTTCTTTGCAGGAAAAATCAAATCGACTTATATGGAAGTTGAACCGAGACCCTTAGACTCGAATCTTGGAGCACTACCACCAAGCCAAGTTCACGATAAAAATTGAATTTGTAATTTTGCTTATAATTTAACATGAATTTTTTATAACAACTTTTTTCAAAAAATTTTTTGAATGTTGCTTAGCTCAAATCGTACTTTGTGAAAGGAAATTCATTGGCTCCAACTTCTACACTAGCACTTTGTAAATCGAACCTTTTAAAATCAAAAGGCCGAAAAATATGGGGGACCACCTCAAAATTTAGCAAAATTCAAAAATTTTAAGTTAAAAATACCATTTTTCGTGAAAATTTTTTGCCGGTGGCAAAAAGGACCACCTTGCCAAGAATCCCACATCCTCGCCCTTGCCCACCTATGATTAAAAAGTTATCTCGATTTCAAAATGCTTGCCATCAATAGCGCTAATTGTCATGGGAAATCCAAATTTTTCATTGAATCGCTCCGAGATGCGTATCCACATAGCACGATCCGGAATCGGTAAAAAATGGTCATGCATACCTTGCCAAATGGTACTCGATACTTCCCTCAAAATTTTAGAGATGGTCGAAGAATGAATGTGAAAATCAGTAGCCAGAGCTAGGGTCATTCCATGAGACAAAAATCTAAATTTTCGAGTTCAAGAATTGATTCTAGATCAAAGCTCGGGGAACTTACCTCAAAAACATCACCAACCTCTCTTTATTAGATATCGGTGGGTTTTTTTATGAGCAACCATGGCATTTTCGATTAAGCCATATAATTCGTCAAATTGTTCTGGCATGAAACGAAGAAAATTCTTTAGATCATTCGAATCGCGGGAATTGTAGTACACGTAGAATACTCGAAAGCGAAGAGTTAACGGCTTTTCATGTGCCGTTCTCACGTAAAACCGTCGTGGGAGTCGCCTAAACATTCGCCTTTGTCGTATAATCGCATAAGCTATAGCCAAAGCTCTTTGTCGATTCATTGGCTAAAATCATATATTGAAAGAAAAATCACAAAAACTCAATTCATAAAAAATTTGCTAGATTTGATGAAATTGGGCAAAAAAATAAAAAATTGGATCAATTATTTAAATATAAATTCTAGAAATTTGAAACTGCGCAAAAATTCCGTGCGAAAATTTTGCTAAAATCGCGGAAAAACTTCAAAAGGCCAAAATTCGGCTTAATCTAGAGTGTATGGCAAATTTTTTTTCTGGTAGAAAGGGCGTTCAATGAGATTTCGAATGCCACCAAAATCGAGTTGCCATCCTTTCTCTGACTTGAGATATGGCTTGCCAAAAATTCCGCGGAAAATCGATGACGCGCGTTTTTTTAACTTTCCGCGATTTCTGTTTTTTGAACGTCCAAATCTTGGGTTTTTTAACAGTTGGATACTTTTATGGAAGATCAAAATGATCTATTTTAAAGGCTTTTTAAGGCATAAAACATGCCAAAAACGATTTTTTCCCCCTAAATATTGTGTTTCCATATTTTTCGGCCATATCTACTTCCTTTTCTTTAACAAAAACAAGTCATTTTGTATGTATAAATTTTTTTAATAGACATTGAACCATACGTGCTATTTCCTAGAATTTTCTTAATCATATATATTCTCATGTCCTTTTGAATTTTACTATTTGAAAATGGAATTTTTTAATTAGTTAAATAATTTTTTTCTCAAGAGTCGAAAAGCATTAAAATCCAATGAAATTTTCTCACCACTTTTTACACACGTAATCTAGTTTCATTTTAACTTAAAGGGCTGGGTCAGGGAAGTGATCATTGGGGCTTACTTACTTGAAATTGACACTAAACCAAGAGTGGCTAGATGGGTTGTTGAATTGAGTGACAAGAATTTACTGTGTTACACTTAATGAACAAAAAGTTTGCTTGGGTTACAAAGTGTAATCCAGCCGATAGTAATTTCACAAATTTTTGGGTTGTCTGGACATTTGTAACCCCATGGGTCACGATCTAGCAACCCTGACCCCGTTTCACGCATAGAATCCGAAAATGAGATCAAAATGGTTGTTTTCATTTGCGTAGCTAGACTCCCCTCCCCCCAAAAATGGAAGTAGTTAGTGGCGTAGCTAGACCCCCATGAAAGGTGGATCAAATTTGGTTTATTGGCAAACATTTAAATAAGGGGTGTTAGTGAAAATTTCAAATAGGCATGCCTTATTTAACCCCTTCCCAACCCGAAATTTAAATTTTTTAAAGTTACTTAAAAGATGACAAGCAACACGACAAGTTTTACTATCCCACCATGGTACTTTGATGAACTGACTGTTGTAAATGTGGCCAGGATAACTATAGCGATGATTGCAATTGTGGGGCATAGTTTTATTATTCATCTGTTTGTACGATTTCGTCAACTTCGAAAAAATCAATACAACCATTTTGTGCTGATGTTGGTCTTTTCGGATCTTTTATTAGGTACTAGCCCGGACACACGCTTCAGCACAATGTCAAATTCTGATTTTTTGCACATTTTTACCCCAAAAGAGGTTGTTTTTAGGCAAAAATCGCATTTTTATGACTTTTCGCTTCAATACACAATACCCCTTCTCTGAATCAGGGAAGCGTTTTTGGCTTCGAAATTGTCAAATTCGGGCATGATTCCCCGCATGTTTTTACTCTTACAAGTAAAGGTTCTCATTTTGATTTCTTCAATTTGCCCAAACATATGCAATTTTTTACCCATGGTAGGAGTACTAAAAAACCGCAAAAAATTTTTTCGACCGACACTCCTATGGGGAGATAGAGCCCAAAATGTGGTTTTTGGGGTCAAAATTAAGGTCCAAAGAAATGGTCATAACTTTTTATGGTTAAAAGTTTTTTCAATAACTCTTTTTGTATTTGACATAATATGACACCATTTTTCTTAAAGGGGGGGGGTAAAATTAAGAACCGTTACTTGTTAGAGAGGTCGTTTCCAGACAAATATTTCACTTGGGTGCTCTCCCCCATATTGTGTTACTAACATTTTAAAGTCTGCATATCATATAAGAAAACTTTTAGCTATCGGTGTTCTTATTCGAGGCATTTACGCTGCTTATGCCACCCAAAATGGAATTCGAGAATTTTCCGTGATCACATGTTTGATTATCAACAATGTCATTCAAGGAATAAGCTCGGGTTATAGCCAAATGAGTATCCTTGGAATATTCATCGATAGGTTTTTTCACATAAGCTTAGTTAATCGAGTTGACTTTTTGTTTAGATTCACGGCCATTTACCGACCAGTAGCATATTCCAAGCAACAAAACATGGTAAGAAAATCGGAAAAAACTTCACACACAAAAAAATTTTAGACACTGTTCAAATTTATTGTTGCGATTGCTGTGTTATATACCATTGGTTCTATATTTGTGATATATTTTCAAGTTGATACAACAAAGATAATTAATGTGTGTTCGGCAGGTGCTGCCTCAGGTCCTTATTATAGTTATTTGTCGTTACCAGCTGGGTTTATAATAACCACATTGTTATTTTGTAAGTTTTTTTGAAAGACCCCTTATTGGTTCTATGTGAAAGAGCATAAAATTCTGAGCATTTTTTGCTTTTGGACCGCTACTTGAAAATCTAATGATAAAGAGATATGAGCAAAACAAAGAAAGTTCAAATGAGTTTGAGCATTGAAACGAAAACCCTGATTCATGTTCTCCGTTTCAATAACCCGAAACTATTTTCAAATTCGATAATTTTGGTGTCATTTTATTTGTCTTATCGAGCTATGAAAAGTGACGCTTTTTTTTAATTAACTCTTTAAATTTTTAAAGTTTATAAGCAAAAACTAAAATTTTTTAAATTCAACCCTTTCGTTTCAATGTTCAAACTCGTTTGAACTTTTTTTGTTTTGCTCATACTCTTTACTATTAGATTTTCAAGTAGTGGTTCAAAAGCAAAAAATGCTCAGAATTTTATGCTCTTTTACATGGAATCATTTTGTTTTAGGCCTCTACTTTTCTACCTTGTTTGTCTTATTCCGGTATAAACACCCTAAAAATAACCAAATTGCTAATGCTCTAAAAATCCAACGTAAAGTGTTCGTATCGGCATCACTGGTGCTCTTATGTTATACCATATTTTGGGTCGGACCTTTTACTTTCAACATTTTGAGCCTGGTATAATTGTTTTATATATAGTCTGTTTCAGCTGTTGGGCTAAAAAAAGTTGTATAGCCAAGTAGACAAGGAAGCCGCCCGTTCGATCAGGCAAGTTAAGCAACGTTGGGCCCTCAGGTTTGATCCCGCAAGGGCAAAAAGTTTGATGTTTACAAAAAATTTCTTCTACAAACAATGGATTTTTGCTCCATTGTTTGTAAAGAACCCAACGTTGCTTAACTTGCCAGATCGGACGAGCGGCTTCCTAATCCACTTGTTATGCTGTATACAACTTTTTTTCTTGACCTGAAAAACAGACTACAGGGTATTTCCTGTCAGGGGCAAAAAGTGGGCTAACATAGTGAAGTGGCAACACGGCGTTTTTTTGGCGAAAAATGGAACAAACTCGAAATTTTAAAAACGAGTTAGATTCAGCTCAACAAGACGATTAAGACTAGTACCATATTGTACACAGCCGCGTCAGAATATTGTGGCCAAGTGGTTCGTGTGACAGATTTGCAGTTTATAGGTCGAGGTGCCGATTTTTGTGTTAACTTTATCGCATCATGTGATAACGTTATCATATAATAAGTGATAACGTTATCACATGGGATGATAACTTTATCACTGTGATCAAAGTGATAATGTTATCACATTAAGCCTATTATCACACTTATCCCTCATTTAGGGTTACCACAAGCACGGCACAAGCTATCGTACAAAATACGACGGCCCCACAAGCTATCATACGAAGTCATCGTACGACGCAGTACGATGGCATCGTACGATATAAGCGTAATTTACGAAAAATTACTTTCCTGATTTTTTTCTGAAAACTGATTCATACTTCTTGAAAAATCCTGAAAAATGGACTATGAAAACTGATTTTTGAATTAAACCGATCGAAGCCCTGCTGATAACTCAGAAAAACTCGTTATTTAGATCTTCAACTACGACAAAAACGTCCGCATTTATGTCGCATTTGCGGTCGGCCTTGGAAATGGCATCAATGCTGGTTGCAGTGTTTTTGTTTTTTTATTTAAATATCCAATGATCAATGATTGTGCCAAGTCAGCGCTGTTTAGAAAGAAGAAGATTTTTAACAAGGTTACACCTGCGTTTTCCGCGAAGAATGGAGTGAAAAGCACGATGTCATCGACTCGCAAATAATAATCAATATCAGAAGTTGTATTTGTAATGAAAAATAGAAACGAAAGATTGTCTTATTTTATCTTATAAAGGAGAAAAGTGTGTCTGAGACTCACACAAAACTTACTAAAGAGAGCATACATCCCTGCGTGGTCGGGAAAATCCTGTTAATTTTCCCACCAAAAACAACCACGCAGAAATGCATGGGGGTGATTTGTTAATTTCTCGAGAAAATCGAATTTTCACCATTTTTCTACGATTTTCAGGTTGAGGGAGTGAGCGCAATCGATTTTTCGCATAAAATTCCGCCAAATGAGTAATTTCCGGAAGAAAATAAAAAATTCTTTTTTGCCGAGTTTAGTCAACGTTAAGTGGCGGCAACCAGGGGAATTTGCTGCAATCATTTTAATAAAAATCGGTACATAACTATACCTACCCTTGGAATTCAGAAAACCCCGAATCAGCCTCTGGAGTGTAAACATTAATGCCGCCATAGCTATTCATGCAGTGACCAACTCCACCAAGCCCATTCACATCCACAAAATTGCAATTGCAGCCTACTCCTCCAACGTAGACAGCGATATGGCCTAGGAATCCCACAATTATGCCTGGTACGGCACTGTAGCGACCATTCTTACCAATGAAGCTGCCACGCCGATAGGAAGACGCATATAAATATTGGCTTGATCGTTTTGATTCAACTGTTCACTTACAGTGCGTAACAAAATTATAACCGCACTCCCAAAAACCGCGAGTTCGGTTACTACTGAGTGGAACCACGACACGAAAATGAATTTATTGGATTTTCCATAGCTGAAAACCATATTCTAACAAAAAAGCGTATCAAAAAAGCCTTAAAAATAGTGATTTTTTTTATCAATTTTTATAAAAATCCCTAACAAAATTATAACCGCAATAAAGGAAAAATGGTCTATTTTTTAAAGAAAAACTGCACTAACTTTTTTACTCTTATGAGCTTCGAAATAATTTTTTCTCTAAATAATAAATTTATATTCGAAGATTTTACCTTAGAAAACCTCTTTTTTAGGGTACTTTTTGGCACTTTTGTTGATCTAGCAAAAAATTTTTCTTTTGCGCTCAAAAATCTGCTCTGATAACTTTTATCTACATCTTATTAGGTTTCTTTTGTACGGTCGGGCATGAAAAACGGATCATTCCTTACAAAGTTATCAACCTTTAAAGATTGCTTCCTGGGTAAAATTCTCGCTTTTAAGTTGTAAAAGTCGTAACTTTTTTTACATAAAAATTTTTGATTCAAAATCTTTTTTATTAGCTTCCTCTACGCTTAAACTAACTTTTTTGCTTTAATCATAAGTTATGAAAAGATTTTTGGGATTTGTCAAAAATGCTAACTATCATAAAGATCAAGCAACTATGGCTACAGTGAATTCTTGAAAAAATTGATAAAAATTTAATTTTTTCAACTTAAAAACTTTATATTTCATCGTTTTTGGCCATGCCAAACAATATAAAACAGTTTTAGAAGCAACTTGGAAAATTTAAAAAAAAATCGATTTTTCGATGAAAAAATCATAAGGAGGGACCCTTATGATTTTGAGTCAAAAAATTTTTTTTCAAAAACTTTCTGCACACATTCATAAACGCACTATTTATAAAAATGCTTAAAAAACCAGAATAAGCAGTTTTGAACACGATTTTCGTCTGACTCCACTTTTGAACACACTTTGAAACACCATGATTATGATCAAGAATTTTTGTTTTATTTAAAATAACCATTTTTGATAAGTGTCACGTTGAAAAATTTCGGTGTTCGGTTTTTTGTACGTTAGTAAATTTTTATATGTTTTTAATGCTTTTTTATGTAAAAAAATATTTATTGCATCCTAAAACGTGTTATACAAATTCCTTTTTATATATTGGGAAATAAAACTTTAGCTACAAATCGGAAATTGTTTACAAATATAAGCAACTGTGCCATTACATGGGTAGTTATTTAACCAAGTCGTCGGCAGAAAATCAAGACTTGCTTCTTTAGCATTAAAATAATTTCTACTGCTCATCATATAAGCACAAGTGCTTATATTTATCGGAAATCCTGCATACCAATCGGAATATAAAGCAGGAGTTCCATCGGTCCACCCCCAATTAGGTTCATAACTAGGATTCTGTAAATATCCGGTAAAAAATCCAATCCAAACTCCACTGCTATCCGTAATTTGATGCATTATTGCTAAAATCATATAAAAACAGAGTATAAAATTAATATGAATACCGTCGATAAATATTTCTTCATTTTTAGAGTGAATTGAAACTAAATGTCCTCCATCATTTACACAACTTGTTTCGGCATCCCTCCATGACAAACCAGTTGTGAAATACTAAAATGGGTACTCTTAAGGGAGCCAAAATAACTGGAACCAAAATAACGTTTTTTTGAAAATTTTAATTTTTTTCTGAAAATGACCCTATAGGGGTAATTTTATGTGAGGAATCGATTGCGCGCATTCCTGGCTCCTGAAAATGCTTCCCTGATTCAATGATATGTGTATTGAAACGAAAATGAACTAATAGCGAAAAAAATTCATCGAAAACGGCTTTCACTGTGAAAATCTAAAGGGATCGAAAATAATTACAAAAACATGCTAAAATTGTAAATTTATTACAGCGAGAATCTGTAGTCGAAGAAATTAGAAATTGGCAAAAAAATTTCCTCATATGTCCTTCTGTGCTGTAAAAAACCGCTTTGAAAACTCTTCCTAGAAACGGAAAATTTTTTTAATGGCCACATAATTATGTTACGACCTAACAATGGCGTGTCTAGAATTTTTATTTTTTTTGGTTTTGGGGGAGTGGCACTTAGGATAATCAAAAAAATTTTTTCTTAAAGGATAAGTGCAGATGATAGGTCATTCTCGGTCGAAAAATTTTTTTGCCAAAACAGCCTATATAGGGGTAAAATCATGCGAAAAATTGATTGCACGCATTTCCAAAGCGAAAATGCTTTCTTGACCCTGATTCAGGGAAAGAGATGTGTGTATTCAAGCGAAAATCCAACATGTACTAATTTTCCTGAATCAGGATCAGGAAAGCGTTTTCAAGCTTCGAGAATGCGCGCAATCAATTCCCCTCATGAAATTACTCCCAGAAATATGATTTTGAGGAAATTTCAAAATTTTTCGATTTTTGCTTCAATACACACATCTTTTTCCCTGAATCAGGGTCAAGGAAGCATTTTCACGCTTCGGAAATGCATGCAATCAATTTTTTGCATGATTTTACCCCTATATAGGCTGTTTTGGCAAAAAAAAATTTTGACCGAGAATGACCTATTATCTGCACTCCTTCTTTAAGATATTTCGATTTGAGGGTCATGCCCCCCCTCCCGCTGGACACGCCACTGCAACCTAATAATAGAACCACAGTCTCTAATAGAACCACATCCCCAGGGTAGGTTGAAAAATAGCGCAACTATTAGAATAAATACAGTATATAAGATTTACTTTGTAGCATGTATTCCATTCAGCATAAAAAGTGTATCCACTTTTACATACTGGTTTAACTGAAACTACCGGCGTTGAGTATGTGTTGCTGATTGAATAAGTTTCACAAACGAATGATTTGGGAGTAGTGCAATCTGAACCTTGCCATTTTCCTCCAGAAATTTGAAAAGATGCACAATCGCTAGTACCCGGTTGTCCTAAACTGGGCTATATGCACAACTGCTGCTAATGCTAAAACTAATAGCTGGAGCTAACGCTAATATTAGCATGCACAACTGCCACTATTAGCTTTAGCAACAGTAGTGTTTTAGCAACTTTAGCTTTAGCAACAGTTGTGTTGCTAAAGCTTGTGTTTTGGGAGAACTCTTCCTCAAACCTGGATCCACCAGTAACACTTTTGTCTTTTCTTAAACTTGCCTGAACCCCAATTTGCATATGAACATGATGCATTAGAAGTCCAATTCCAGGCACCTTTGTTATATAAATCATTATATCCTATCCAGAAATCTTTTGCCCCAAAATCTTGAAGTTTACCAACTGCAACATCTTAAAAAATAAATTCAATTTGTATATTTGTTTTTTCTAGTAATTTTTTCACAATTTAGGAAATTGCAAAAGAATAAGGAAATAGGAAGGGCACAGAGAACGATTTTTGTGAACGACATGTTTCTATAATTTTTAATTTTTTCATAAAAATGTCCCCAGTTTTTCGAAAAAATTATAATTTTTTGAGTATTTTCAACTTTAAAAAGCATATTCTGAAAAATTATGCTCTTTCGTTTGTGTTTTTTGCCGAAAAATGAAATTTTGAGAATTTACAGCAAAAATTTTTGAAAAATGAAGCATGCCTTATATTCAAAATGTGGTCGATCGAAGAAATCCGATTTGAACTCGATTTTTGACGAATTTTTTAGTCATGCCACCCCGTGGGGTGCCGTTAAATCGAGTAGTCGACTGTATATTCTTAAAATAATCTTACCAGCTAAAAAGTTATTTTCAAAAGCATTACAAATGGACACCAAATGTCCTCCAACTTCAGTACAAGACCTTTCAGCAGAAATGAAATCCCCTGTTGTGGTCATAAATGAATAGCACTTGCCATTGTTACTTCCTGGTGTACTGTTTGGTGGACAAGTTGCAGTAATCAAACAAAATAAAGTCGAAAAGTTGAAAATTAGTAAACAAACTTTTGCGAATGACATAATTCAAAAAATTATATAACAGATTATTTTCTAGATGAGAATTATTTTGAGACTGGTTTAACCATTGGTTGTTATCAGTGGATTATACTATCAGTGCAAAAACATGCACAACATGGAGTCTATGACAAAAGCTTATGACTCTTAAAATATTATTTTTCCAAATTATCGCTACTACTATAAACGTGTAATGTGCGTTACTTTCCAAAATTTATAAACAAGGATCCGGCTCGAACTTTCCATCTTTGTTGTCTGGGTCCTTCGACTTTTCAACAACAACATCATTGGGTACTTCGACCACAACAATATATACAGGGTGCGCAAAAAGTCCTTGCGCGTCTTCAACCATCATTTTTTCGATATAAACACAAACATTTTCTAAAACTTTTTGTGTTATTTAAAAGTTTGAACGCCCAACTTTCTTTTGAGACCAAAATTATCCATGTTTGCAATATTTAGCACACTAAAATGTCAAAGAAAAAACAAGAAGCTATCGTTGCGCTGCACACAGAAGGATGTACGACAAAAGACATCGAAAAATTGCCATCAGAGTTCCCATCAGGACGGTCCAAAACGTGCTCAAAAGGTATCGCGAGACTGGATCGACCGACTACAGACACCGAAGTGGCAGTCTTCGCACTTCACGCACTCCGAAAAACATACGGAAAATTAAAGAACGAATAAGAAGGAATCCTGGCGTAAAGAAGAGAGAGCTGACAAGGGATCCTCACAGCTTGTCAATTTTCAAATTCAAGCTTAAAAAGTGTTTTTAAAAAAAAATTTTCGCACCTGTTGGTGCGAAAAAAACATTAGGAGACAAAGTGAAATTTGAATGTTTTTTTAAAAATCGAGGAAAAAATCACCTTGGCTCTCTATGTTTTTCCCAAAATTTTCGAAAAAACATAAAGGGGACTCTTATGATTGTTCAAAATTTTTAGACCTAAGCCCCCTCCGAAATCTCGGAGCTCCTACGGCCCTGAAAACATATTTTTTACTTAAAGTTTTGATGTACCGACTTAAATTTACTTAAATTTGGTCCTCAAAAACTTAAATTTGAAAATTTCATTTAGAAACCCCGACTTTCTCAAAACGTGTAGTCAGTTTGGAGTTCGCCTCTAAAAGATAGCTCAGACGGACAGACAAACATTTCTTCTTTTATGGAAGGAAGTAAATGAAGATCTATTGATGCATAAATTTAAAAAATCAAGTTGTCAATCCCAAGAACTTTAATAAAGTCGTCCGAGCGTGTAGGCGTGTGATCACAAGCTTATATGTATCATAGTCATGAGGCTTTTTGCGACATCTTATAATATCCTTTTAAGTTTTATATTAGAAGTCGGTGATTAAATTGACTAAAATTATTTTAGCATACCAATTTTTATAACACAATTTACTGTTTTTCAAAAAACATATCTTTCTGAGAAAGTTCTCATAGAAATTATTATTCGAAAAAGTTTTTTTATGAAATTTTATAACACTAACAAATTTTTTTAAATAATTCACTTCATAGTAAATGTAAAAGTTTGTCTAACAAGACCAGTCCAGTAGGGAAAAAGTTGCCTTTTTTGTTGATATTTGGAAAGTTCATAAATGGAGCATTTTTTGTTTTTACGGCATGTTCTGAATCATTGTAGTTTTTGAGATAATTGCGTTTGAAATTTTGAATTTGTGTACAAACTTTTCGCTGTAATACACAAACTTTTTTGAATTTTAGAGGAATAATCGATTTTTGCAACGATTTTTTCAATTTTCATAAAATGAACATTGTAGCAATTTTTATAGCTAAATGAGACGAGCAAAATGACATAAAAATTATCCAATTGGAACATTGTTTTGGGTTATTGAAACGAAAATTCTGATTCATGTTTTCGTTTCAATAACCTAAAACAATGCTCAAATTGGATAATTTTGGTGTCATTTTGTTCGCCTCATTTAGCTATAAAAATTGCTACAATATTCATTTTATGAAATTTAAAAAATCGATGCAAAAATCGCTTTTTCCACAAAAAATTCAAAAAAGTTTGTGTATTACAACGAAGAGCTTGTAACAAATTCAAAATTTTAAGCGCAACACAACTGCCCAAAATAAAAAAAAGTGGGGTCAAGCAAAATTCGGATTGAAATCAAATTATTTTGATTTCTAAAGCATTTACATAAGTTTGTACATTTTAAACACGCCCCGGTCGGATTCGGCAACTTTTGATTCAATTTAAAAAATCGAATTTTGGCCGGAACTAGAATTATAAACCAAGCTTCATTATGGTGCAACTGCGACAATTTCGCCACTGCACCACAGAGGCTTGTAATTTGATGCAAACAACATTCAACCTTGCCCCAAAGGAAAACCCTGCAGGTTAAAAGGGTAAACTTTAAACGAAATGATCTCTTTATGGCATAAGCCATTTTCCATGATTTTGGTGTCAAAATGCTCGTAAGAACATACATAAAAAAGGTAAGGTTCGCGATTTTCGATCTTTAAATAAAAATTTTGAAAAAAACTACAAAAAGTGCTAAAAATGCCAAAAATTTTGAGTTTTTGACATAAAAAAGAGTTTTTTTAAACCTAAAATAAAAATCACGAACCGTACATTTTTTATGTATTGTACGTTCTTACGAACATTTTGACACCAAGATCATGAGAAATGGCTGCCATAAAGAGTCGAAAATGAGGTTTTTCAGGACTTAGAAAAAAATTTAAAAAATAGAAAAGATTTGGGCACATATGAATCTTCATAATTCTTTTTGAAACATGGTATTAGCAATGTAAGAATACTTTTTATCAAGTTTTTTGTGGTGACCCCACTTTTTCCCATTTTGGTTTGCCGTAGCAATTATCTCGAGAACTACAACGATTTAAAACATGCCATAAAAACAAAAAATGTTTCATTTTTCATGAACTTTCCGAATATCAACAAATAATGGCAACTTTCTCCCACTGGGCTGCTCCTTTAACATCGGCCTTTAATCAAAACTGAATTTTTTTATATAAAATAATGATTTGAAAGTCTCATGACCAACTTATATATCCTACATTCTATATGTTTATTTTTTTAAATTGCTTTAAAAAGAAGTTTTTGAGTCGCACGAGTTATTTTAAATTTTAGATTCACATGAAAGGAAAAAATGTTATAAAATCAAAATCCCAATCAAATCTAAAACGATTTTTTATTTTTCTACAAAAACTATTGGAGCTCCGGCTGGGGGGGGGGGGGCCCAAGTGACGTTCAAAAAAAAATTTTTTTGAATTTTTGCAAAAATGACTTTTGT
>JAQGBS010000869.1:0-18459 GCA_034698545.1 Acrobeloides obliquus | reverse complement strand
TACGTCCAAAACATATATACGAATTCGTATTTGACTACGATTTCGTATTTCCAATTCGTAGGATCCAAAAAAATTCGTATACGAATTCGTATTTCGACTTTTTCGCCTGTCAAAGTTTTTTTGGTCGACAGTAACCTTTGGAACCAATTCGTATTTTGCCTCCCTGCTTGCCTATGTATGATTATAAACCCAAAATTTTTTCTAAAAATGACCCTATTAGGGGTAATTCGATGCGGTAAATCAATTGTGTGAATTCCCAAAGGGCCCTTATGCAGCTCATTGTTCACCTTCGAAATTTATATTTTTAATAACTGTTGTGCTTTAACCAGAAAGCATTTGTTTGTACCCCTCTCAATGCCACCGAAAACCCATCCTGAATCTACCATATAGTCTAAAGTTCTAATTTACCATGAAAAAAAGTTCACAAAAACTTACCAACGTTATATTTGCGTTTAACAAACATGGTCTAATCAATTTCAACGTTCTTATCTTCATCATAATCTTTATTGGATTTTGTACAAGTTAGTCTTCGCAAACACATCTGAAAAAGCTAAACCAATCGACGATTGTATGCAGAGACAAATTGCTTCCGTTTTCTCTGGCCATTTCGTATTGAATTTTCTCGTAAAGTTTCTCGATCAATACTGATAATTCAAAAACCTAAAATAGAGGCAACCAGGAAAAAAGTGTCTGTAACATTGACGTCCGTGACTTCAAAAATTTGACATCACAAACGCCGATGTTAAAAACGTCGACATCGACGTTACAGACATGATGTTACAAACGGTTATATTGCAAAAAGTACCTTTGAGCCTGAGTATAAAAGTAGCCGATTTGGTGCCAATTTTGAAATTCGCATAATTTGGCCCCTAGGTATTTATACTCCTTATGTAGGGTTACTCCATGAGGTCAAAATTGGAAAATTCTTTTGGATTAGTGTTCCCCATAGTCGAAAACCCCCCGAGTACAAAAAATTAATTGATTTGAAGCCTTTTTTAAAATTCGCATATTTTTCAATTTTTAGGGATAATCCCCTAATTTTTTAACTTTTTTCAAAAATTTTTGTTAAAAAATAATATTGCCATCGTATTCCTCCATGTCGGAAAACCCACGAGTAAAAAAAATCAGCCGATTTGGAGAACTTTTTGAAAATTCGATTTTTCCTCCTTGGTCCTCCGAGAGATAAAAATAAAGATTTTTTGTCCCCAATTTCTTTTTTTTATTTCCTGCACATCTACCCCCTATCTTCTACTTATTAAAAAAGACTGCATGAAAATCCGATTTACTGTTCTTGAGACCTTATGGTAACGTACGAGCAGAGACATCGATTTTTTGTATTTTTTGGACAGTCCTGTAAAATTTAGGATCAGGCATAATATGTATAGTTTTATTGGTCATAATAGAATTTTATCAGAACAAAGTGAAATTTTACAAATAGATAAAAAAATATCTGAAAAATATCATTTTCGTTTATCAATAAATTTTCACCAAAAATCCAAAATTTTTCTAACAGTCAACATCAGATAAAAGTTGGTACAAACCAATACAAATTAAAAATGTAAAAGATATATTTTTTCTGAGAGTAGTTGATTTTCCATTCCTGGAGAGGGGGGTTATTTAGAGGGGCGTCATTTAGAGAGAGTGTATTTTACAGTTTTTACGGTATAAAGCTTTTATGCAAATTTTTAAAGAAATTAGTGACACTTTTTAACCTAAGTTTTTAAATTTGTAATCCATTTGGAATGCTTAATTCCAATCTAGTACAAATTGCACAGCCACATTTGTTATCACGACAAATCTTGCAGCTCTGTGCAGATTTTGCATCAACTTTTCCATAAATGCAATGATCTCTTTCATATTGTTTAACTTGTCCAAACAAGAGCGCTAAAACTATGTATTTTAATCTTGTCAATGTACAGGGTGCGGCAAAAGTTCCCGTGATTTTTTGAATTACTGCATATAGTATTTTGACTATAACTTTGTAACCTTATATCCAATTCCGATGATCTTGATGTCTTTAGGTAGCTTGAATTTACAGCTATCCCATGACACCAAGATCATCGGAATTGGATGTAAGGTTAAAGAGTTATGGTCAAAATACTATATGCAGTAATTCAAAACATCACGGGAACTTTTGCCGCACCCTCTAGGCTTAAGCATAAACTTATGTGTTGGTTTAGGCTTAAGCGTATCTTAGGCTTCATTTAACACTAATACACTCCGAAAAATTTTTGGTGAGAATAAGAGAACTTGCTATGATGGTGCGCCAAAAAATTTTTTGAAAAAAATGTCTACGAGGGGTCTAATGCCTATTCTTTATGTGAGACCTCATAAAATTTTAAGGTTTTTGGCCATAACTCTAAGTAGGAATAGAATTGAGAGCTAGGTGGCCACTCATTTTAAAGCTGAGAATCTGCGCCACAACTTTTATATAGACACCTATATAAAGTTTTCGCTTCAATAAAAAGTTATACTCCAATATTTGAGGCATACCCTGATTTTTTATCAAGTTTTTGACAAAGATTGGCATTTTTGACAGATGAATGGGCACCTAGCTCTAAATTCAATTCCTATTTGGAGTTATGGCCAAAAACTTTAAAAGTTTATGGGGTCTCACACAAAGAATGGGCATTACATCCCTCGTAGACATTTTTTCAAAATTCTTTAGCACATCGTGACCAGCATAGCAAGTTCTCTTATTCTCACCCAAAATTTTTTCAGAGTGTATTAGTGTTGAGCCTAGATGTAGACTTGTTTTTTGCTCACTTTTCCACTCATTTTCGCTCATTTGGACTCCATCTGTACTTCCAGTATATTTGCTAAGTGGAGGAGTAACTGTATCAACTTCATCTGGCCATTCTACAAATTCATGTTCTAAAGCTTGATTGATCGAAATTCTGTAATGAGGATCGATAACAAGCATTTTTGAAAGAAGATCTCTTCCTGCCCGAGCTAAATGATTGAATTAGGTGTATTTTTTGAAAAAAAACATACGTGTCGTAATCGGTCGTTCATAGGTCCCTCGCGGTGGGAAAACATTATCAGGAAAAAGCTCGTTCCATGGTTTTGCTTTATAAACTGGTTGTGACATTACATAAGTTCTTGCTGGCTCGGAAACCCGGGATAAAAAGTCTTGATTCGGTGTTCCGAGTTCTTCGGTAATCTTTTGCCAAATTTTTAAACTGTCCGCCATAAACATGGGATGACCAAGTAAAATCTCCGCAAAAATGCAGCCAACTGACCAGACGTCGACTAAAATGATTTGATATGTGATACAGTGGATTCTCGATAGTACGGTCCCCCAAAATTTCAAAAAATCATATCTCCATCAATTTTAATGCTATTTTTTTCGTTAACCACATTTTTCCTAAAATCTTATATAGAATTTTAGGGAAAATGTGGTTAATGAAAAAATAGCATTAAAATTGATGGAGATATGATTTTTTGAAATTTTGATTTTGGGGGACCGTACTATCGAGAATTCACTGTATATATTTTAAATTTTAATCAACAATTTTTTTTCACATACTGAGAGTCGAAACCATTTAATTGGCGGATACGTTTCAGCGAATATTCAGGTGTTCATGTTAAAAATTTTGTTGTATTTGTGTTATAATGTTTAAATTGACAATATAAACATGAATGATCACGGTAAAATTTTTGAAGATTGAATATTTGCATTTCTACAACTAATTCATTTCGTCTATTGAACAATAAATTGTTGCAGATCATAGTTGTTTCGAAAATCAACTAATGTATGACATTTTAAAAAGCAAATAACCTTTTAAAATTGTCTACCACTATCTCATATTCTTGGTATATCCTGCAAAAGTCAAACAAATGAAAATTTTCCAGAATAAAGGTTTTCTATGTTTGAAGCTGATTATTGATGCTACGTCGTGAGCAAATATACTTTTTGTTGCAAAATTTGGCAATATAAAAAGGGGCAAGGAAAATTAAAGACATTCTTTTTTTAAACATTTCTATCAAGGGATATAGATTTCTAGATAAAAATGAATTTTAAATTATTTTTCGCTATCTTTTTAATTTGTTTCATTAATAAGGCTATAGAAGCGTGTACTAATTCAGATTCAAGGTACGTAGTATATAAATAATGAGAGAGGGGGGACAGTCGTCACCCCCACTACCACTTATCCATCAAAAATTGTTATGTAGATCCATCATGCCCAAAAATTAAAACAAATTTAGATGTACAACTTGGGTAAGCAACGGGTTTTGCACTAACACATTTTATACATCAGCACAGCGGTGCCAATATTGCTCTGGTAGTTGCAGTAGCCTTTGCTGTTCTGGTAGCGGAACTGGTACTGGTACTGGCACCGGAAGTGGTAGCTCAAGTTGTACTGATGCTAACTCAAGGTATAAAAAAATTTTTGTTGAAAAATAAACCATTTTAAGTTGCTCAACTTGGGTATCAAATGGATTTTGTAGCAACTCTTTTTACACAACAGCGCAAAAACAACAATATTGTGCTTCATCATGTGGTCTTTGTGGATCGTCTGGTGGTGGTGGTGGAACTTGTACTGATGCCGATAGCCGGTATGATTTTGTGACGCATGGTCAAAATATTTTTTTTCAAATTTCTAGCTGCACTACATGGGTTCAAAATGGTTTCTGTAGCAATACTTTTTATACAAGTGCACAAAAATGCCAATATTGTGCCAATAGTTGTAACCTGTGTGGTTCTTGCAGCGCAAGTGCTACTACAGCAGTTACAGAAAATACTGAATCAACGGTAGAAAACACAGGCTCCACAGTAGAAAATACTGGTAGTACAGACACAACAATAGAAGCTACCACTACAGCCTAATTTTTCAAATTTATCATTTCTATACTTGTTATTTTTTTATAAATCAATAAACTATCAAATTACATTTATTCAATATTATTAAAGGGGGTAACGATCGGAACTCGTTCTCCAAAAATTTTTTTGTAAAAATTACATTCCTACGGGTAATTTTGTGCGAGAAATTGATTCCGCACATTCTCGAAGCATGAAAACGCTTCCTTAACCCTGATTCAGGAAATGAGGTGGGTGTATTGAAGCGAAAGTCAAACATTTTCGGATCTTATGAGAAAACCGTCGATTTTTAGGTTTTTCTAGGAGGGGAATCAATTGCGCACACTCCCCGAACTGTGAAAGCGCTTCCTTGACATGTTTTAGAAACTGTAAATGGTTTTCTCATAAAAATCCAAAAATGTTTGATTTTCGCTTCAATACACCCACCCCATTTCCTGAATCATGGTCAAGGAAACGTTTTCATGCTTTGGGAATACGCGGAATCGATTTCTTGCCTAAAATTACCCCTAGGATTGTATTTTTTTACAAAACTTTTCACTAATTGCGTTCGGAAACATCACTAATAGGCGTTCAGACGCGTTCTGAAACGTTCGGACGCGTTCAGAAACGTTCGGATGCGTTCGGGCGCTCGTCCGAACATTTCCGAACGCGTCAGAACATTTCCGAACGCGTCAGAACGTTTCTGAACGCGTCCGAACGCCTATTAGTGATGTGTCTAAACGGAATTAGTGATGTTATTAGTGATAAATTAGTGAAGTCAAAAATTTTCGAACGAATTAGAATTAGTGGCGGCCCTAAATAAACAAATGGACACTTTTCCCCTAAATTGTAGGATGTGTACGTAATCGAACTATCTATGCGTTACATTTGTTTATATGTATATATTTATAACTTTTTTATACTCAAAACAAAAAAGGCTGTTTCATTAATCTATTTTGTGATAGTATAAACAAATTAATAACGCTAAGATCTCCTTGTTCACAACATTTAAGTCCGAAGAAGTAAATATTTTTTTAAAGAGTTAAGTCATAAACAGTTTTAAATGGCACGAAGGGTTTTCTTACGCTTACAGAACAATGCCCTTGCGACAATTTGCTTACAATGGAAATGCCTTTACGGAATTTCCTTACGACGGAAAGAAAACTCCTAGTGCCATATGTTTGGGCCCCCAATACTTCTAGAAAAAAAATTTTCAAATGAAGCCCTGGGGCCTTGATGGGGTTTATTAACCCCATTTAAGCATTTTTGCTTACTTTTTAAATATTGTGCTTACTTTTTTTAACGTAAATGCTTACTTTTGGATTTTTGATGCTTAATTTTTTGCCTACTCGTGATTATTTTTTACCCAAAATGCTTAATTTTGGATTTTTGATGCTTAAAATTACGAATTCTCGATGGGAGCCCTGGCCTTGGGCCTCGTGTCCTGAGTGATTGCTTGCTTTTAACGGATCGATTACCCCGATCCTATAACTTGAAAACGTTTGGGCAATTGCTTCAATGAATAAAGAGTGTGTATTGAAGCGAAAATATGAAATCTAAAATTTTCATGTTTTCGCTTCAATATACACTTTTATTTCCCTGAATCAGGGTCAAGGAAGCATTTTCAATCATCGAGAATGCGCGCAATCGATTTTTCGCATAAAATTAGGGGTAGTAGGGTCATTTTTTGTAAAAATTTAAAAAAATTTTCGCTCCTGACGTACCGTAATTTTACCCTCCTCCTTTAAGAAGAAGGGGGTGTGTGGCATATACTTCTGTCCACGTATGATTTCCTATTGTATATATTGGTTTCAAAATTTCAGGAGGTATTTTGTTTTCTAGTGCCATTAAGGTCGATTCTTACCGGAAGTAGCTTTTTTATCCCCAGATTAACATATTTAAGGAAAAACATCTTTTCTTGGCAAACAGGAAATAGAGATCAGAAATTTTTTAAGGCTTAAATAATATTGAATTCTAATTTATGCAATCTTTTATGATTTCAGAGAAGTAAATGGTCGGAACTATTTTCTTCGATTTTGATCATGATACTTTCAAAAAATTCTCTTGATTTTAACTATAGACATAGCCAGGATTTTACGACAGGGAGGGGCTAAAAAAATTTTCATAAAAGTTTGAAAAAATCATAAAAGTCCTTTTTATGATCCTTTTTTATGATTTATTTTTATCTCTTTTCTTCGTGGGTTTCACGGCGGGGGGGGGGGGAGGGGGTACTCTCTTATTTTTTGTACTTGAAGGTTTTCGACTATGGGGAACACAATGACGATTTTATTTTTTAACAAACTTTTTTGTAAAAATTAAAAAGTTAGTGGGTCGCCCCCTAAAAATTTAAAGATCTGCGAATTTCAAGAATAGCTCCAAATCGACAAATTTTTTATTCTCGGGGGTTTCTCAACATGGAAAGTGTGGTGCTAGTTTTCACTTTTACTTAATGGATGTACCTAAATATGTGGGGGGTAGGGTGACCGAATTACATCATTTGGGTGCAAATGCAACCATTTTGTATCATGTGCACCCCATTCGCCTTATATTTTAAACTATGTTTGGGTCAATGTACTCATTTTCGGTCTTGTGCATCCATGCACCTGACTATTTGCACCCTTTTTATTATACTCTGCACCCATTCTTAAAAGCGCATTTGATTCACTGTAGGGGAGGGTATCCCACAAGGGGCTCAAAAATTCAATTTTCCAAAAATGCTTCACAAGGGTACTGTTTGCAAAGTAATTCTGTCACATTGACTTCATTGATGTCGTTGTCTGTAACGTAGATGTCAGTGTCTGTAACATAGACATAATCTGCTTCGGAGTCTGTAACGTCGATGTCGGCGTCTTAAGATCGACGTCTGTTTGCGACGTCGGCACATAATGTGGGGGGTAATCCCCTAGGAGGTGAAAAACGATATCGAGAAATTTGTAATGTGTTTACGATCTCGGGGAAAGTTTGATTTAATCCCGGAAGCTAAATCTAAGGCTAATGAGTAACACTCAGCTTTTCATGTGTTAGCGCTCAGCTTCCTGTTAGTTGAAAATAAATTAGCATTCTAAGTTCTTCCGACTGTTTTTGACTACTAATATTTAATTAAAAATTCAAAAAATATTCATAAATATAAAAAATCGGTTTCTGTGTCCGTCCGCCCTTAGGAGCCACGAGACTCCAAGGGAACAATCTAATTTTTAAAAAGTTTCCAAATCGGCTGATTTTTTATACCCGGGGATTTTTCGACATGGGGAACACGATGGCGATATTATTTTTTAACAATATTTTTTGTAAAAATTAAAAGATTTCATCGATGTCACGCCCCAAGGGACATGCGCGAAGTGACGCATGAATTTTTCGAAAAGTTTTATATATTCTGAAATAGTATACATAAACTGGAGCCGAGCGCCTACGGCGCTCTCGGGATCTCCGAGAGACGGGTAATGACTCTTCACCTGGAGTAAGACTTTGCCCGAAATGCGGCTCACCTACGGCTTCACTCCGAGCACGGCTATCCTACGGTTTCGCACCGAGTACGAATTCGCCCCGAGTGAATATGCAAAATTTTCGGATCTAGACATGAGTCGAACTTGTGATCATTTGATTAAAAATTCAATGTCCTAACCAATCGATCATACGAGCGACTATAAATTTAAAAAAATTTTTTATTTTAAATTTTTTTGAATTTTTTATTTTTTTAAATTCTATTTAAATTTTTATATATTTTTTAATTTATTAAAAAATTTTTTGAATTTTTATTTGTTTAAATTTTAAAAATTTTTGTCGGAAAAACAAAAATATTACTGAGGGACGGGGATCGATCCAAAGCCTTTTCGACTGTGAAACTAACGCTTTACCAACTGAGCAATTAAAGCAAATTGTATTCCCTTCTAACAAAATACATAACCTGAAAAAGCAAAATAAAAAATTGAATTTTTTAATTTTTTCAAAGGGGGTACCCCCATGATTTTGGTATCGTTTTTCTTCTCTCACCGAGCTCTATCCAAAAATCTAAGTCGTAACGGGACTGCACTTAAGGTTACAAAATTCGGTGACACAAACAAACAGACAAACAAACAGACATTTCTCGTTTGATATTATAAGATTTGGTTTTTTTCGACTGAACTAATACAATGTCATACAAAAGACAGCTCATCGATTGACCGCACCTAAAATATAAGCTGGCTCAAAGATTACATTATTTAGAGTTTTTTGAAGTTAAACACTCCTTAAAATATGGGTTTACATTCAACCCACTATTTTTTAAATGTAGTATATAAAAATTATACGTCTTTCTTAATCATCAAATCTGATAATCGGGTGAGCTGTCTCGCATGAAAACAGTTTAGACTTTGCCCACTCCTTGAATTAATTTTTACCGATTTATAGGTTGTTTTTTCGGGAAATCACGAGCTCAGGATTTTGAAGGAAAAAGCGTAATTGTTCAAAATGCTACTCCTCCTCCGCCAAGTTAACAGATTGTTGAGAAATTTTTTCGCAAAAATGAAGAAGAAATCTAGCTGCACAACACCAAAGTTTCCGATTTTACAAATTTTACTTTTTTCGTGAATAAAATGTTGGTGTTGTAGAGCTAGATTTCTTCTTCATTTTTGCGAAAAAATTTCTCAACAATCTGTTAACTTGGCGGAGGAGTAGCATTTTGAAAATTACGTATTTTTCAGAAAATTTTCTTTACTTTTGTTGCCTGATTTTCAATATTAATTTATTATTGAAATGAAAATTAAAAAAAATTTTTTTAAATTTAAAAAATTTTTTCTTCAAAATCCTGACCTCGTGATTTCTCAAAAAAGCAACCTATATTATGATTTCAATTTAATCACAATTTTAAGTAATAAAAGTTGATAGCTATAATTCATTTCCGAGATGGCCAAGTGGTAAAGCTCTCGCTTTGCACTTCAATGGCGAGAGTTCGATCCCGGAGGTCGAAATCAGAAATATCATAATTCAAGATTTCATCATACAAACTACAACTGCTGTAACAGATTAATTTAAGATTTTTTGTAGTTTGTATGATGAAATCTTGAATTATGATATTTCTGATTTCGACCTTCGGGATCGAAACCTCGCCCTTCGGAATGCAAAGCAGAGAGCTTTACCACTTGACCATCTCTTCCTGACTTTTTTTCCTATTTACGGCGGAAATAGTTCATATTTTTAGATTTTTTTTGTTTCACTATGTGGTTTATTATTGGACTTTATTTCGTGTATTTGTTAAAAAATCACGTAAATGCGGCAGTCCCTAATTGTCAGTGCTCGGAAAATAATATTACTCTAAATCCTTCAAATTCTAATATAACTTTAATGCCTATTGTAAATAGAGATGGGAGTTATTGTGAAAAGATGAATTGTAATTGGACGGTTAGTTAAAGTCCGTTTCCACCACCAATGTGAAAAAAGTCCGGGGACGATGGTCCAAGGTGCCGCCCTTCCGATCTCGCAAGTTAAGCAACGTTGCAAGTTCGATTCTGCTAGGGCAAAAATTTTGGTTTTTAAAAAGATTCTTTTACAAAAAATGGAACAAAAAATTTTTGCTCCATTATTTGTAAAAGAAATTTTTTTGAAAATCTTCCCCTGTGGGATCGAATCTGCGGGCCCCAACGTTGTTTAACTTGCCAGATCGGACGGGCGGCGCCTTGGACCACTTGACCATCGCCCCCGGATTTTTTTCCCATCGGTGGCGGAAACGGACTTTAGTTTATAAGAGAAAATTTTTTTGCATCTTCAAAATCACACCCTCTAAACTGTTAAGCATTCCATTTTTACTATGGTTCAAATCAACGCACTTAATTTGCCTGTTAACTTTATTCAACGACCATTAGAAGAACGTAGTCGACGTGGACGACCGCGCCGAGCAGCAAAAAAATATTTCCGAAAAAATATAAACAAAATATTTGTGTCGCCAAAAAATTTTGGCGCAAAAAAATATTTTCGATGCCAAAAAATATTGGTGCCAAAAAATTTTTGGTGTCAAAAAATAGAACCCCTGTGCTCCCATGTGCACCCATGCCCCTCTATGCGTAACGATAATTTTTATAGATAACTTACAATGTCGATGATATGATTTTACAAGTCTCTTCATTTCTTAGCCTATCTAATGATGATTATTTATCTATCAAAATACTGGGCGGAGCCCAAATTTTAAAGTAAAAAATATTTTTTCTTGAATCCTTACAACCTTTATTTTAGTGTCTCTGGTGCCCTTAGCCTACTCAATCCTATTTCAAACATTTTTACTTCTGATAAACAATTATATGTTAATTTTATTTCTGGAACACAAACCCAGAATTCAGGCTGGTTGATCATGTTGGCTCTGATAAAAAGTATTAATTGCTAGCCATAGGTGAATAGAGGGTTCCGATCTCCCCTCCCTATTCAAGAAGTGAGAGAAGCCCCACTCAAACTTGGCCCGGAAGAAAAACGTATACCTTTTTGTCAAGAAATGGCAAAAAATTTTTCTTAAAAATTACGAATTGTTTGTCAAAAATAACGTTTTTTTAAATCAAAGATAGCAATTTTTTGTTGCCAAAAATATTGATTTTTGTAAAAAATGAATTTTTTCCTTTTTTCGAAGAAATTTAAATTTTTCCATTTTAATACCCCCCCCCCCCTCTCAAAGGTGGGAGAAAATTTCCCGAACCCAAAAATCGAGATCAGAGTCATCTCGATTTTGAAATCTCAATCCCGTTTTTTGTATCACGATTCTTATTTTGGGATCTCGATGAAAAAATCTCTATCCCATTCACGCTAGACATAAGTTAGGGTTTAAAACTCAAAGAAGCCCAAAATTTGGGCGTGGGAAATTAATTTTGAAGCCTAAAAATTAATTTTAAAGCTCAAAATTATTTTCGAGCCTTAATAATTGATTTTAGGCCTAAAAATCTATTTTGATGACTAAAAATCAAGTGATTTAGAGGCAAAATGGACTTAATTGCAAAATTGCAATTTTTGTAAAAAATGAATTTTTTGCCATTTTTTCGAAGAAATTTGAACTTTTCCATTTTTATACTCCCTCCCTACCCAGACTTTGCCAAAATTGTACCATTCTATTCACCTCAGGCACGTAGCGAGGGAGGGGGGACAATCCGGACAATTACCCCTCCCCCCCCCAGTCAGGAAAAATTTTGAAAAAAATTATAAGTACCCACCTTATGTTTTTGTCCAAAACTACAGGTACCTGTGGATTTTGGTCAAAATTTTGAAAAAAACCACAGCTACCTGTGGATTTTGGACTTTGGGTCATTGCCCCTCCCCGTCAGGAAATCCTAGCTACGTGTCTGATTCACCTATGTTGCTAAATTATTGTGTAAATCAAAAACTTAGATGACCCTCAAAACTTTATAAACTTAACTTCGGATTCATCGACATCTTTGTTAACCTTAAATGAACTTCAATATAATTCACCTTATAATATTATGGTAGAAGATGGAACTTTGGATTTATTCGTTTCCACAATATATTGGGGTTATCTTCAAACATATTTCCAATATGTTGATGTTTTTCATGGAACCGGTTTATATTGGGACAACTATCTAGGAACGTAAGTATAAGATATACAATTTACAAGTATAAATCATGGGTGAATAGAGGGGGCGCCAATTTGGCAAAGTCTAAGTAGGGGGTTATTTGGGAAAGAGGAGGGGTAAAAATCGGTTAAAAAACGTTGCATTTTTTTTAGACAAAAATTACAATGTTTAATCAAAATGGTAATTTTTGACAAAAAATCGATATTTTTAACAAAAATTAGTAGTAACTTTGAGAAAAAGTGGGAATTTTTGTCAGAAAAGTTTATTTTTTCCTTCTGGGCCGAGTCTGAGTGGGGGGGGGGAAGGGTGTGAGGAGGTCCCAATTTCTTGAATAGGGGGGGGGGGGGGATTAGCACCACACGTGTTCAATGAGGGGAAACAGCTGCACCGATGCAATGATGGTCCGATGTGGCGATGGTCTGATTTTTTTTAATTCAAAAAATATACAAATTTTAGCTAAAATTGATAAATATCGGATAAAAAAATGGAAAAATCGAAATTTTTAATAAAAAAATGACGAAATTTTTCATTTTTTATCCCATCATCGCACCTCAGGCGGTCGATTTGCGGTGATGGTTCTTGCCTTTGAGATACCGCCCTTGAGCATGTTGGCATCCCCTATTCATTTATGATATAAAGTTTAGCTTATATGATATTATACAAAATCAGTCTTCGTTATTTGATGGGTACTCGAGTACGCAATTAAAACCAATAACTTTAAACTATCCTCTAACAATTATTAGAAAAAAGTCTAGACACAATGATACATTATTTATGGAAAATTGGTTATTGCTTCGTATAAGAGATAGTAAGTAAAATGCTGCTTTATTAAAGAGTCGGGCGGATTGTCGCTTCAATCCCTGTAACTGCACCCCAGCAACATTTCCCTGTAACTGCGCCCTGTAATTGTTGGCAAAAAAGTCCACTCTTTTCCTTTCCGGGCCAAGTTTTAGTGGGAGTCCCCCAGTTTTTGAGTGGGGAAAGGTGCTGATTGGCACCCCCTATTCACCTATAGCTAAAACATTTTAGAGCATGCTGTAAACTGTCAAGATACAAATAATGTTTTTAAAATCTACTCGACTGGTATGACAATCGACTATACAGCGCGTCAAAGCGGCGATTGTATTTTAACCGTTCTATGCTTGACAGGACTTCCCGATATGCCGAAGCCAGTTTGTAAATTAGACTTTTCTGACATAAGATACACTGTAGGTTTTATAAAATAGTATTAGAATAAATTGACTTTTTAGGGTAATGGAAATTTAATCGGTGCTAGAGGATTTTCGAATAAAACAGAAATTTTCAATTTTGAGTAAGTTTAATTGGGTCGAACGTAAAAGTTTTTGGAGATTTAAAAAATTTTTGAAAAGGGGAAACATTGCGACAAAATCTCCGACAAAAAAATTTTTTTAGAAATGACACTTAGGGGGTATTTTATGCGAGAAATCGATTGTGCGCATTCCCGAGGCGTGAAAACGCTTCCTTGACCCTCCAAATTGAAAAATTAATCATTTATGGCAATATGACGCTACTAAAGCAACATTCATGAATGACATAGATAAAATGAAGATTGAGAGCATGACCTCCTTGTGGCGTTTGTTCAATTTTGAGGTGGTCCCCCCTATTTTTCGGCCTTTTGAGTGAGTGGGTCAGGGGAGGTGCCACCTTCCCCTTGCCCAAGTATGGTCTCGGTTGTATATCAAAGCTTTTCTAAGGCTAAAGGGAAGAAGGTTGAAATTCAAGAAAAATCTTGCTAGCGAAGATTGGAAGAAAGTTATTGTGAATAAATCAATAGAGCGTAAGCAAGAGCATGGCCCAGGGAACTCCAGAGACTTAGAACGAGAAGAAGATTTGGAAATTGTTATAGATAGGCTAGAAAAATCTGCTGCACTTTAGTGTTAGTGATGATAATGATGATTTTGAAGAATAAATTATTGTTTTCTGTGTCAAGAGTAAGTTTTCAAGCTTCGAAAATTCGTGGAAGCCATACTAAGTCGAAAATAGCTATAAATGATCAATTTTGAGGATCAAGGAAGCGTTTTCACGCCTCGGGAATGCGCGCAATCGATTTCTCGCATAAAAATACTCCCCTAAGGGCCATTTCTGAAAAAATCATGAAAAAATTATTTTGTCGGAGATATTGTCGCGATGTTCGTTTCGTAATTTGTTTAGTTCACAATCTACTAGTGCATGGGTTGATTTAACTGTTTATGCAAATCCATTTTCATTTATAATTCCACCAAATGGACAAATTCATGTAAATGCTAGCGCTGAATATGATTTTAGCTGTAAGCATACATCATATGTGGTTCAAAAATATGGCAATTTTCGTGATTTTTCTAATTTTTTTTACAAAAATTAACAACTTTGTCTATATAAGGGGGGGCCAAAAGTAATGGGGAAAAATAACGGGACTTTGGTTCAAAAGTAACGGAATTTTGTTTGAATTTTTTATATTGCATGGATTTTCATGTACCGAATGCGTTTACTTTTAAATATCGTACATGAAAATCCATACAATATAATAAATTCAAACAAAGTCCCGTTATTTTTCCCGTTACTTTTGGACCAAAGTCCCGTTTCTTTTGCCCCCCCCCCCTATATTTGATAAAAAAAATGCGAAAAATCGATTTTCGAAGTTATTTTTAGGCTAGGGCTTTGAACAATGGATAAAATATTGATTCTCTTTTGATTTCCATCTTTTTAAATGTTCACCATTTTTCGAAATTTAGCCTAGAAATAGCATAAAAACCGATTGTTTGCATAAAATTTACCTTATATAAGTAAGAATGACCAAATTTGGATAAAGTTTTTTCTATTTTTATCACAAAAAAATAAGCATAAAAATGTGCATTTGTTGAATCACACTGTTTTTTTTACATTTACTTAGCTATAAACTTTTTTAGTCGGTAATACTATATTCTGTTATCCTCTACCTCAGAATGGTATTTTAATGTCACCCCAATATCCATATGCGAATAATCCGAATTTAATGGAAAATTCGACGTTGACAACAACGTATCTTATTGCCTTTACTCCATCTGCACAATTCGAACTAACTTTTATTTCTCTCGATTTAAAACCAAACAGCTTTTTGAAAATTTATGACTATTCGAATGTGTATTTTAAGTAAATTTTTTTGGCTATAAATAATTAAAATAAATTAAAATTTTTTTAGCTTAAACGGAACTCAAGGACCTATTGATAAGAAACAAATAATATCCGAAAACTTGACAATATCATATGCACCTGGAATTAATGTTAATGAGAAGGGATTCTTGATTAGTTATAGTGTAGTGGGTAAAAAATTTTTTGAACTTTATTTAAAGGGACGGTGCACGCTCTAACAACTTTGAAGAACAGATTTTCGTGCCAATAATTAGATCTAATTGCAATTCAGGCAATTTTGTTGAATTTGTGATTGTTTTTCAAAAATCTTTTGAAACGCTTGAAAGAAAAACAACCAAAATGTTTGTATAAAAAATTTGATTTTTTCAATAAAGCTTTCAGGCGTTTCAAAAAGTTTGAAACAAACAAATTTTTTAAAAACATTTAAAAATTCAACAAAATTGGCTGAATTGCAATTAAATCTAATTATTGACACGAAAATCTGTTCTTCAAAATTGTTAGAGCGTGCACCGTCCCTTTAATTTAGACACCGCCGTTCATACAACGCCATCTTCATCAGATATAATACGACCTTTGAATATTTTTATATTGTTTTTATTAAAAGTTGTTATAAGTAATTTTAATAAATAATCCATGCAAATGAATTTTAAATGGTGAAGCATTTTCAAACTTCGAGGATGCGCACAATCGATTTTTCGCATAAAATTACCCCTAGAAAAGTCATTTTTGCAAAAATTAAAAAAAAATTTTTCGTAAGTGCTGCTGCAAAGTTTACCCTCTTTAATAAAACATTGATTTTTAACTGTATTAACAATCATAGATTCATCATTCCATAGAACCATCCCCTCCACCAGGATCGTTTAAAAAATCACCAAGCCCTTCAAGCCCGAATGCCGCCAGTAGACCAGTAAGGGCTAATTTGGCTGCCAAAGTAATTCCAAAATGTTCGGCAAATTTTTTAATGTGCTGTACTTTTTTTGACTTATTTGGCGGGGTTTTATTGGAGTTTGGGGTAGATGTTGATGGTCCAGTTTGATTAACATTTGCATCACTCTAAAATTATTTGATTATTGAATCTTTAGTTACACTTCATTCTTTCCTTCCCTGTAATCCCCTCCGACCAATGGAGATGCTAGAAAAAATTTTTAAGGGGTCTTAAACGAAAAAGATATAGTCTGTTTTACCGAGAAATATCATAGAAACGTCTTGACCACAGGAATCGCTCGAAACTGGGGATCGAGATATTTTTGGTGATGCCTCTTTTTGAAATAGACTATATCCCTTAACTTTTTCAGCATCTTCAAACTTTTACTCTCTCTCCCTAAACGATACTTACTATACATTATTTTGTACCCCTCAAAAATTTCTGTGGTGGACCTCCTCTACAGTCGATGACCAAAAACCGAGTGCGAACAATTTTATATGCCATACTTTTTTTTCAATTTTTCTGCGGTAGATCCTAGTTTTTAGTGGACTACCCCAATTTGGAGTGGGTAAAATAATGTATGATACTTAAAACACTATCATAAGGGCCTCCACTAATTCGTCTCGACGTCGAGATGCGGCGAGACGCATCGAGACGGAATATTTTTTTATGGTTGAGGAATTTTGACATGGTGTCGTTTGCACAAATGTCGAACTAGATGAGAGCTACATTTTATGAAGTGACACCATGTCAAAATTCTTCAACCATAAAAAGATATTCCGTCTCGACGTGTCTCGCCTCATCTCGACACACGTCGAGACGCATTGAGACGGAATATCTTTTTATGGTTGAAGAATTTTGACATGGTATCACTTCATAAAATGTAGCTCTCATCTAGCTCAACATTTGCGTCTCACCGCATTTCGACATCGAAACGAATTAGTGGAGGCCCTAAATATGTACATTGTACGGAATTCCGATCAAAACATGTTCTCGATGTTTGCCATAGGCTTCACAAGCTTTACATAAATAATAGCAATTACACATCGTGCAAGTATAGACGAATTCGAGGATTTGTTTGTCACATTCGTTGCATTTATCCATGTCTGTTAAATTTTCTATGTTATTTGCTATTAAATTTTCTATGTGTTTTGCTTCAACCATTTCATGCTAAAAAGGATAGGTTTTAGTGAATTTTACATAATAAAAGTTTTTTAGACTCAGAGTAAGACCCCCTCCGATATAGAAGCTTTCCATAAAGTCCGCCTTCTTCCGCAGCTGCACGGATCCCGAAAATTCGAAAAAGATTGATAAAAACGTAGCCAAAAATGGGCTATTTTGCTGGGCGCGTGCTAAATTTGATATTTTACGATTTTTTTAATTAATATTTATTTGCCATTATTAATAACAGCTATACAATGTGATAGGCAGGACACTAACATCACAAGGCAAAGTTCGGTATTAATTACAGGGTGACTGGAAATAAACGGACCCCCTTGAAAATCGTGTTTTGGCCACCCAGTTCTCCGGATTTGAACTCTCTCGATTACGCGGTGTGGAGTATTCTGGAAGAGAAAGCGTGTGCGAAACCCCATACGGTAGTTAATCGTTGAAGCGAGCATTAGTCAAGGCATGGGATTACTGTTGAAACCTGGCTAAGATTGTGGATAACTTTCCCAAGAAACTGAAGGCTCCGAAGTCAGCATCTCGTCCGATCTGGCAGTTAAATAATGTTGGGCTAGGCATGATTTAGTTCGAATCTCAACCGGGCCAAGATTTTTTGCCCAAAAGTTCTTATTCACATTCTAAATAACAACTTTTTATTTTTGGCAAAAAAAATTTTGACCGAGTGGGGATTCGAACTTCGTCGTTTCTGGCCCAACATTGCTTAACTTTCCAGATCAGATGGGATGCTGGCTTTGGAGTTTAAATTTAGCCCCACACTTCTCCTCGTAAAATGGATTACAATTCTAATACTTACCAAAGTTTTTGGATCCTTCAGACTTATTAAAGGTTGATTCCAGTTGCCCGATTGATGCTGACATCGGTAACAAAAATTTGAT
>JAQGBS010000868.1:0-18464 GCA_034698545.1 Acrobeloides obliquus | reverse complement strand
TTTGTTGGCAACAGTGATATAAAAAATTTGAAGAGAAATGCACAGCTGCGAGAGATTTTTTGAGTTTTCTTTTCATGGCTAGAAAATTGAAAATTTTGATTTTGGTCTCAAAATGATATTGGGCTCAAAAGATTCCTTTAGATCCCACCCATACCAAATCGCAATTTTCTGGGCATTTTCATCTTATAAACAAGCATTTTGCAACAAAAAAATAATGTCCGCAGCGCAGGTTTTTTCACGCTCTTTCTCTTGGTAATTTGTAACGATTTTCTTATCTTAAAGAAATCAACTCGGTAAAAAGTTGAACTATCTTCTAGTTTATCCTTTACTCAAGGATTTCAACAAAATTTGAATTTTATGAGCTTTTTCAGTTTAAAATGAGTGTAACTACATTTGATACAAACAAAAGCCTTCTTTCATGCAGTACTCATTTAAATGGTTGAAACAAAACTCAGTTTGATAGCGTTGGTTATTCAACTCTGCACGATCTAGTGCTGAAAATTCATTTGAAAGAAAGGATTTACCGCCTACAATCATTGTGTGCCGAAAGATATCGAAATTTGTTCAAATATGCATTTTCAAAGGCCGGCTATACAGATAGGCCAGAAGAAAGCTATCAGACTCCAACTGAGTTTTTTTTCAACAATTTAAATGAGTACTGCATGAATGAATGCTGCGAAAATTTCCGGGACTCGAACCCGGCCCATTTTGCACCAAAAGCAAGGCATTCACCACTTGGCTATAGAGATATATGAAAGATGCTCGTTAATTTTCTTAAGTATTTATGTAATAAAAATTAACAACTTTGAATGTCTCGTATTTTCAGAGACTCATTCTCAAATAAACTTTCGAAACATGCAGATCACAAGTTTTTCATCATTTATTCAACATTTCGCTTCGTTATTTCGATATTATTTTCTTTCATGTCTTTCTTCATTTCTCATCTCTCCGCATACTCATATGACAGACCATGCCCTAGCAACAAAAAACCTCAGCAACACGATAATTTATTCTCGGATGGCCTTATCGTCGAGGCAACCAACCAGTCTCTACCGTAACCTCAAAAAGATGGATTGCTAAGGCAGCCGGTTATTTTGCATATTATTCCGTTGTTGTCTCGCATCTTCCAACCTTGGAGGCGCGGCTGTCATTTCCGCGCGGACAGATGGCGCCAAAACACATAAAAAATCACAGAAGAGTTGAGAAAGAAGAAGAAAGAAGCGGTTAGGTGTCGGCATAATAGGCTGGATGGGTCGTCTATTTCGAGGGTGGAATGGGAATAGGCTCCAGGCGGAGGTATTGAAAAAGTGAGATGTGAAGACGATGATCATGGCCTGTTCGGCTTGCGCTTCGCGGTTGTTTTTTTTTGTTCAATCTTGGACGACGACCTTGACAGTGGTTGGCAGTGCGCCATTCATTGCTCGCAGCTTGATGCCTGTTGAAAAGAAGTTGGGTGGTTTTGTCTTAAATTTTTAATCTTTTTAGGTTATTTTAAGAGTTGTACAGTATTTTTAACTTTTTTTGTACAAGTTTTAGTGAAGAAAGAGATACTAAAAACCATCTTCAGATCTGGGGAATTGCTCCCTGTTCCTGGAGAAATTGAAATTTTTCAATTTGGGGGAAACCAATGCATTTTTTCGATTCAAAAAGTGCCCATTTTTCAATAGCTGTCCAACCTGAAGCACTAAAACCGACCCTAACTCTGTTATAATTGTCTTGCCTCTATTAAACGTATAAAACTCATTTATATAGCAATAATCGTTGTTGCAAATGCCATTAAATGTCATGCCTTTGGCTTTGTCGGTGGCGATTTATGTCAGGATCTAAGAAATATTTCATTTTTTGATCTTCGAACTCCGCTTTTTGATAGTATAATTTTTCGTACAATTGTGGTTCGCATGGACTTTTCGTACAGTTATTTTTTGTACAGTCACCTTTTGTACATCACGTTTCGTACAGCACACGTACGATACTTTTTGTACAATTATTTTCGTACGAACTTTTTTGGCGAATTTTTCACCGGAAATCGGTAGGGGGTTGGATAATTTTTTTCATCTCAATACACTTGTTGTGATCCCCGATCGATCACAGGTTCCTGCATTTACAGAGATTACATGAGTATATTGTGCCACTGATAAATAACCTCGAAGTTTATACACATGAAAATTGCATAAAACTTCATCTTTTTAAAATTGTTCACAAATTGAATCTTTCACAAATGAAAAAATGTGACAAATTTGAAAATTTGTTATCTATATCCGTCTCATATATTAAATTAATGAATGCATTAAAGTTTATTTTTTTGAATATCACTTTATGATCAATTAAAATGGAATTTAGTCTATTTTCAACAAATATCTCTGTTTTTATTTTGAAAGTGCGTGTTTTTATACGTTAATTGATCATCTTTGATCTTTTACGGCGAGAAAGACTTAAAATTAATAACCATTTTTTGTTTTTTTAGGAGGTACAAAGTTCTTGAGTTGAGCGTACAAAGTTCTTGAATTGAGCCAAATAAAAACAGTCGCGTTGGTTAACAATGGAAATGGCAAGGAAAGAACGTGAAAGTCATGAGGTTTGTAAATTTTAAGTCATTATGCACTTTCCTTTATGACCTTGAAACATAAAAGGGCAATCCGGGCAAGACAGGTACATAACAAGGTGTAACGTTGAACAGGATGTGAGATGGTACAAAGTATAGAGGAGAGTATATAAGGATGGGTAGAGTAGGGCAGTGGATAGGGAGAAGGGTCGGCTAGGGGAGGAGGTGGGCACTTACCCAAAAAAGGTCATTTTTTCCCAAAAAACATTATGATAATGGATTGTTTTAAATTTTGGCCCACTATTGTGGGCACCTTGCCTACGCCATTGGGGTATAGTAGGGCGTAGGCAAGGTATAGCTCTAGCCTAGGATTATGTTGGCTTAGGCTTATGCCTAAGTTTAGGCTTATGCTTAGGCTTAAGCTTAGTCTTAGGCATAGTCTTAGGGTTATTTGTTGGTTTAGGCTTATGCTTAAGTTTAGACTTAGCTTTAGGCTTAGGCTTATGCTTAGGCTTATGGTAGGATAGGCTATAGCAGTATAAAGTAATATATATAATTTTTTAGGCTCCTCTACTCTCCTCAACTTGTGGTCAACCAATTACCACTTGTTAACCATTTTGTGCCTCGAATGTCGCCTAACATAATTTTTATGGTAATTTAATTTTTTCAAAATTTTTAAATTTTAACTTCCCATTTTTAGCTTCTTTTTTCCCACCACAATCCTATCTAGAAAATCTGTAGTGATCTCGTGTGATGTCAACTGTCACTTTTCTTCCGTGTTTAACTTCGCTTTCTACTTTTCTTTCCGGTGAAATAACAAATATGAAAATGATTAATACAAATATTTTAAAGATATTTTTTAAATGAGATTCAAAAAATTGTGAGTTTTGAAATTCGATTCTTAGTTAGCTTTTTTCACAAGACTAGTTTTATAGCTTCTTCGTTTCACATATTAAATCATATGTATGGGAAGAGGAAAGTATAAGCCCATGATGACGGTTAATAATGGGAAGGGGGTAGTGGCATAGGCGAAAGAGGCAACTAGGGAGGAGGGCACTTCTCCAAAAAAGGCCAATTTTATTAAAAATGACTGGAAGAGGGTCTAAATTTGATGGCATAATATGTGAACGACTCCTTATGTAGTCTTTTCTTATTTTAGTCAAGATATTAGTGAAATTTCTATGTGTTTTATTTGCTTTTTTTAAGATACATCAGGCATATTACTCGAGGTGTATATAGATTTTTAACTTTTTTTAATTTTGAATTTTACCACATACTAGAGTTTCAATTGATTTGTTTTGATAAATGTCAAATAGATATCAATTTGAAAATTCTACCCTATTATTGTTGCTGCCTTATTCTTCCCACTGCGATGCCACTCAACTTGGTGTATATAAACTTTTTTATTTTTTTAATATAATTTTTTAGTAAAAAAAATTTTTTGCTAAAACATGGCTATTTTTTGCAATTATTGACCAAACATGTTTTTTCTTTTAATTTTTTATTACCACATACAAAAAATATTTTATGAAAAGTTTTTAAAATCAACGAAGCTGTTGTGTTTGAACATTTTTGCTGTAAGTCAAGTTAAAATTTTTGCTAGATTAGGTACCAAAAAATTAATAAAAATTTAAAAAAAGATTTAAAAAACTTTTCAAAATTTTCTGCCGGGAAGGCAATGTACTCAGGCTTTATTACATTCTTTCTATAATTGAGTTTTTATGTCTCTATGCAAAATTTCAAGGCAGGGTATCCATATCATTTTTCGATAAGGATGAGATTTTTTTGTCTTAGGGTGGGGATGATGGTGTAAAATTTTACTCCGAGGATGAGAATCTTACCACTTTTTCACCTAGTTATAAGTAGAGCGCTATGACGAGAGGCGTCATCGGGACCCTCCAACGACGTAGCTGTAGGGGAGGGGGCCGAGGACCAGTGTTTGCTTCAAACATCCAATTTTTTCCTGAATCAGGGTCAGGGAAGACTCCCCACATAAAATTACCTCCAGAGGGATAAGTTTTAGAAAAATAAATTTCCGGGTCGCAAAAAATAAAAAAGCCACTTTTTTGGATCACCCTGTTCATATTTTTTACTTCGTTATTATTTTACCACTATATAATGGAAGTAGATTTTGACATTATTTTAAAAAATGTTTTCGCTTCAATACATAATTTTTGGATGCTCTAAATATTTAAATTAAAAAACCAAAACATTTTATAAAAGTTGTCAAAATCTGCGATAGCGGGTAAGCAATTTTAATAGCTTTATATTAATGCTATTCTTATATCTTTTATTATAATTTCTGCATTTTTTTGAATTTTATTTAGTAGATTAGTATTTCGAATGGTTCCGGTTGACTAAGAACAAAGATATTGTTTATAAAAAGTTGCGCCATAGAAAATTTTTTAAATATTTGGAGCTACTTCGGCTCTTATACTCCTGATTGAACGTGGTCTAAAATCGAAGAATTTTATTTTTCGAAATTTTCTCAAAATTGACCCTATTAGGGGTAGTTTTATGCGGGAAACGGATTATTTTCATTTTTTCCAGGAACAAGAATCTCCACATTGTACCCCCAAATTTTCAATTTTCTAGAAACGAGTGTAAAGGTCCTCAACCCGCCCATGGATACGCCACTGGCTATAAGCAATTTAACTTGATGCTCTCAGATCGATCGGAACACATTGCGTGTGATTCTTTCATTTTTTCGAATAGTATTTTATATTATAATAACCATGACTTTTATATAATTAAAATATGTACAAATTTTTGAAAAAATTTATAGCAGGCTTACCATATTTCGCAATTCGCATAATTTTTTGAAATTTGAAGGATTCATCAAAAACTTACTTAGATAACCTTGTCTTTATTTTATAAAGAAAATGAGAAATCTCAAGTTGATGAATTCTTAAAATTTCAAAAATAGCTTAAGGATCAAATTATGCGAATTTCGAAATATGGCAAGCCTAATTTATAGCATAATAAAATATTTTTATTTTTTTCTTAAATTGCATAATTTTTATGTCAAGTTCTAGAGGCTGTCCAGATATTATGTTATCAATTTTTTCGGGTTTGTTTTACCTCCCCCACGTTATCAAAAATGCACTAGCGTTATCAACTTTTTGTGGAAAGGGCTGACCTCCTCCTAACATAATAACGTAATATCTGGAGGACCTCCTATGAGATTTATAGATTTTAGAGCATTAGGACTTTCTTCAACTGGTGCAAAAATTTCTACTGAAAAATACGTCATAGGATATAAAAAAGTTGAAGAAATCCCTAATGCCGATTTTAGTATACCACAAAATTTTTTAATGATCAAAATATTTTTTGTTAAGTTTCTGTTGTTTTTTAATTAGTAGAAATAAATGTTTTTGTACTGCACAATTATGAATTTTACTTTCGGACCAAACTAGATAAAAAAATTTCTTAGCACTCAAAATGAAACATTTTTAAGAGTACTATGGACTGTTCAAGTATTATTGATTCAAAATTTGCGAATTTTATCCCCTCCCTCCCTGTTGTGTAGGGAAAGAGGAAACCACATTTAGAACATTCCGTAAAAACAAAAAATGTTTCATTTTTCATGAACTTAGTGCTACTACAGATAATGGCAATTACCATCACGTAAGAAGTTAAAGTACAGGGTGAGCCAAAAAAGTGGATTTTTGTGATTTTTTGGGATCCGAAAATGTATTGTTCTAAAAATGACCCCTCTAAAGGTAATTTTATGTGGGGAATCGATTGCGCACATTTCCGAACCCTGAAAATGTTTCCCTGATTCAGGGAAAAATTGGGTTTTTGAAGAGAAATTCGTCGTTTTTTGCAATTTCAAAAACCTGATTTTTCCCTGAATCAGGCCCAGGAAAGCATTTCCAGGATTCGGGAATGCGCGCAATCGATTCCCCACATAAAATTATCATTAAAAACTAAATTTTCAGGCCCCAAAAAATCATAAAAATCTACTTTTTTTGGCCCACCCCGTATATAAAAAAAGTAGAGTTGTCGGGATCCGGATTTTTGATCGAATTGGGATCGTAAAAACAGGATCTGGACTCAAAAATCGGGATTTTTTCGGGATCTCGCTTTTATGCCTGGCTTTTCACTTCATCCCTGATTCAATTTGAAGCGCAGAAGATTTTCAAGTATATGAAAGATTTTTAAATTTTTGATGGAGACTACCGCTTCTTTGCTATTTCAATTGGTGACAAATAAAATCTTGGATTGTTTAAGAGTCCAAAATCACAATTTCGTGAGTGATTCCATAATTATTGAGTTAAGAAAAACGCTAGTTTTTACAATTTTTATAAAGTATCACGATTCATACAGGTTTCTGCCAAGTTGCATCAAGCTTCTGCTCATTGGTAGTCTGAGTTGCTAAGCTACGAAATTACATTAAAAGCGCCGAACTTCATATCAAAAACATATTCATAAGCCCAAAGAGTCTTTATTAAATTACTAATAATTTCTGATCACATAGAGTACAATCGATTAATCACGGCGGCACATTTTCAAGTAAAAGTTGCGAGAAATATACCCTTTAGTAATTTTTGTTCAAAACGCTCTAAAAAGCATGGAATAGCATAGTTATGAGCAAAAAAAGTAACAAATTTTTCCACACATCCCCTTTAGGGAGTTAGCCCTATTTTAACGTTATTTTGGGGTATCCAACTTAAAAAAGATTTCGACACATCACTAGTAGCCTCCTGTCCTTGTAATCAACCACAATCATTTTCACCCCTCCCCCATATACCATCCCTTGTTTATCCCCTATTTTGAGGCTGCCTCAGTTTTACCCTTTCTAAATAGCAAAATTAGCTGCTATAACTCTAATCCTGAAAAAATAAAAATTTTTAAGAAGAAGCAAAAACTTTTAGACGACAAGATAAGTCGAACCCAGGATCGTCCGGTGATTGGTCTGCAACCGATCCACTGAGTTATTCCGCTTTTTGATTGAATGGATCATTTTTTACTTATATAGTAGTGTATATTTTTTATCCGGAAATATTTTTTCGTGTAACTTTTTAAATTTTTTTTGTAACTTTCGGCTATTTTTATTTGTAGCATTTATTAATTTTTTTGTAACTTTTTTCATTAAAGATATGGCTAGACTAGCGTTTACAGAAAAACTCAAAAAACATGGAATCAATTTAAATGCTATCTAAACGACCTGAAAACACGATTTAAGCGTATAAAATGTGGAACCTTTGGGTACTTTGAGACGGGGGTGTCATCCTATTGTAACCTTAGGCTGCAGGTCAAAAGGGTGAGCATCCCCAGGAGCAGTCGGAGTATCATCCTATTGTGAACTTAGGCTGCAGATCAAAAGGGTGGGTATTCCCCGGTGCAGAGGGGGGGGGGAGTGTCACCCTAGCATCCCCCGGCGCATCAGAATTTTTGCTAGTAAAATATTTTTATCTTTACTGAAAAAAAGTTACAAAAAATTTAAAAAGTTACACGAAAAAATAGTGTCCTTTTTTATCTCCTCAGGATTAGAGTTATAGCATTTTTTAATTTTGCTATTTCTAAAGGGTTATCACGTCTGCTCTTTCAGAATATATAGGACTTTTTGAAAAATTCAAGCGTCACTTTGTGCATGTCTCTTGTTAGTTAAAGCCAAAAACCAGCGCAGCAGGTGAAAATTTTTATGAGAACTGTTGTTTTCATAAGCTGAAAATTCTCACAAATTGAAAATTTTCGGTGAAAAAGTAGCAGGTTTTGACTGATTTTTTTCTAATTTTTTAAAATTTTGTGGTCCATCCGCAGCGTCGAGACTGTAAACCCTGTTTCTTCTTTAAGCAATAAAAGATCCGCGATTTTTGATAAGATGAAAAAGAAGAAAATTTTAAATATAGGCTAAAAAGATCGTAAGAAATAGCAAAGGAATCGATTGCGAACACTTCCAAAGCGAAAACGCCTCCTTCATCTTGTTTTCGTGAAAATGTCGATTTTTCAACAGCTTTTTTTTCATCAGACACATGAATTTTCTAAATTCGATTTGCTTATCGTATTGCATTTGGATGTTGATTATTTTGTCTTGTAAAAGAAAATAATATAACAATCTTGTTTTAAGCCTAAATTATGCTTGAAAACAAAGAAATTATATTAGATAACGAAAAAGAAGAACCCACCCCCCAAATCGATATTTTCACGAAAACAGGGTGAAAGAGGCGTTTTCGCGCTTCGGAAGTGCGCGCAATCGATTCCTCGCATCAAATTAACATATATAGGTAATATCGAGACAATTTTTTTGTCGGAGATTGACCTATTACCTGGACCCCTCCCACAACAGGTTTGCATAGTACAATTTTGCATTTTCCTTTAAATCAAAAATCCGATTGCTAAGAATTATTTGCCATAATTTTTTAAGTAAAATGAAAAAAATTATAAAATTTCATAATTTCTAAGCAAAGTTATGCTAAAAAATGTGTTTTCAATATAAATTGAATAATACTTATATATAACTTTTTATCCTTTCAGTCACATTGGATTGTTTTAGTGTCATTTTCATGAGAAATTTTCTTTAAAATCCGAATCGCAACGGAACCACATATTTGAAACCTGTTTTCGGTTGTGCCTCCCCTTTAATGGGAGGCCATTAGGATTTTTATAATTATTTTTTCACATCTCTGAAAAAATCCCGAAATCGCTATAAGGCCGTTTTTGGCATCAAATTCATTGGGATATCCCGAAATCGTAGTTTCGGGTGCGAGATCCCGTCACCCCTAATCATGGGTACGATCGGTTAATATATAGCTAAATGCCTGTCCAATAGATTTTCTTCTGTTAAAACTTTCTCTTAGTATAACTTCTTTTATTTACCACAATAAATTAGTAATTGGTAAATGCAAATGATCAAATGGTTGTTGCATAAAACGCAATCAATTTCTTCATCATGTGGTGAATATATTAGCAGTCTAATAAAATTTTATTATGTCGCTAATAGCATTTGTTTTAGAGCACAGCAGTATAAAACATAACTAATATAAAACATAAGCGTGTTACCAAAAAAGGAAGGCTTATACTTATTTTGTCCTACGATATTTAATCATTAGACCGTCAACAAATAATAAACTTTATTCTTGAGATATAGTATTTAAAAAAAATTTATCTTCTGAAGATCATATTGGTACAACTATTTAATAATATGTCTTCGCTTACTCAAAACATCACACCAATTGAGCTCCCTACGCAAACCGGTATACCCTGGATGATGTACATATTTCCTGTGCTTTCAATAATATCTATGGTATTAGTATTACTTTTGCTCATTTACAGAACCCCGGAAAATATGCTAAATTATAGACGTTATTTGATCAATATTATGGTAAACAATTTAGAATTTTACATAGCTTCTTTTTACATATAAACTTGTCACTCTTGATGCAGTAACAAATGGATCCAAAATCATCTTGATCGAAGAGGGTTCAATCCCCGGAATTGTAATTTTGTTTTTATCGAATCAATCAAACTCCTGGGATCGAACTCTCCCCATTCAAGATTAATTTTGCGTCATTATATAGCTCCTGCGCCATATGTGATGATATTTTTGTGAAAATTTTCATATTGGTTTAAAAAATCCTTACGATAACAATTTTAGACCTGGGCTACTGTATTTGATATTTATGTGAGTGTTATTTATTGTCCTATGATAAATTTCCCTGTAAGGAGGATTAATAAAAATTTATTTGTATTAGTAAAGTTTAGACACAAGAAATTTGTGCTACTGGATTTATAACAGTTTTAAAAAATAGTGGGATCAACTTTGGAAAATTTTCTTTGGTAAGTTCGAACAAGAGGAAATTTGTATAATTCCTACAAACCAGGGTTTTGGTTATGGTTATAACCATAACCATAAAGGTTATGGTTATAATTATAACCATAACCGTAACCATAAAATTCAAATGTTTAAAAATTTTTTTGAAAAATTTGAATTTTTGAAACATTTTTTTTAAATTTGAATTTTATAGTTATGCTTACGGTTATGGTTACGGTTACATTTATGGTTTCGGTTATGGTTACGGTTATGGTTATGTTTCGGTTATCGTTATAGTTACGGTTATGGTTATGTTTCAATTATGATTATAACCGTAACCAGTTGAGCATTACTACGAGGTCAGAATTAGGAGTCATCACTCCTAAGGGTTCCATGATTCGGTGATACTGGGCTCGGCTCAGACGCCCCTCAAGGCTGTTTCAAACCCCTCTTAAGGCCAAAAAATTTTATAGTAACGTGGCTCTCTAGCATTCTAGAGAAACCACAACGTGTCTTTCGCTGGCATTACAAACCATAACCGAAATCAATAACCGTAACCAAAATAAATCTGCTACAAACTACTATAATGTTTAAGTTTAAATCTTATATTTTCGTATCAATTGGTGCTAGGCACCTTTTACTCACAATGTTTTGTCACATTATTTCCTATTATACTTAACAAATTACCTTTCGGGAAATGAGAATTTAATAAGAGTAATAAAAAATTAGTTTACCGGTTTCTTGGTATGAGATAATTGCTGTTTTTAAGACTCCAAACATTAAGTATAGCTATTTTTGGTTATCATACACCTCCATGAACATTACATACTAATTAACACTTTGAAATTTGGGGAAAGTGGTCTTAGAGTGACCTCCAAAAAAACAATTTTGCGATTTTTATGCAATTTTTTATAATTTTTCAAGCTTTTAATTTTCACCAAAATAACCCAATAGGAGATTTTTCTAAACGAGAAATCAATTGCGTTCATCGAGAGTTCTTGAAAACAGTTCCCTGACTATGTACCGTGGATTCTCAATAGTACGGTCCCCCAAATTTAAAATTTCAAAAAATCATATCTCTATCAATTTTAATGCTATTTTTTTCGTTAACCACATCCTTAAAATTTTATATAAGATTTTAAGGAAAATGTGGTTAACGAAAAAAATAGCATTAAAATTGACAGAAATATGATTTTTTGAAATTTTGAATTTGGAGAACCGTACTATCTAGAATCCACTGTATTGGGCCTATTTTTGCTTCAATAAACATATTTCTTCCTTAAATTGGGGCCAGGGAAGATTTTTCAAGGTTCGGTGATGCGTGCATAGAAAACCCCTATAGGTTTATTTTGATGAAAATTAAAAAACTTGAAAGAATCGCGCAGAAATCGTAAAATTGCCTCTCTTTTGGGCACCCTGTAGATTAAATTTATCGCTCCCTTAAGGCTTTCAATACTTTCTGATTTTTAGATATTCCTAATCGTCCTCTTAAGTGGCTACATTACATCTATAGAAGCCGCCTTTTTATACCAAGTCCTTTCAACTTATAGGAATGAACATCTTCTCAAAACCCTCAAAGCCGAATTTCTGATGTTCATAGTGCATATTTTATACTTATCCCCAGTGATATTATTATTTGTGCTAGTTGGTGAAAGTCAAGAAGTGTCAAGTACATCTTGTTTCGCTGTTAAACTTGGAACTTGGTTCTACATGGCAATTGTTTTGTTATTTGTACAAATTTTTATTTGCTTCATCACAGTTTTTATCATGTTTAAATTGATTATGAAAAAAGCGTTTGGACATTGTAATGCAGAATTTACGGGCGGTGTTTGTAAGATTCAGAAAAAGATGTACTTTTCTACTATTGTACAGGTAAATTTAGAACAAATTGAAGATAAAAACTACATTTTTACACTGAAAAAAATTTAAAGTCAGTCCATACTTAGAGTCCGAAATTAGGCCCAAAATGAAGAGCCTTTGGGCCCCCAAAGAATCTTCAACAAGGGAGCTGACGCCTGGGCCCCGCCTTCTCAGGAGGCAAGGAGCCTCCTCCTTTTTTGGATTTGATCACACTAAAGATTTTTCAATAGTCTGCTACTATTTCTCTCATATGTGGTAGCAAAATTGAAAGATCGAAAAAACTTAAACATGAAAATTTTAGTTCTTTGTACCGATGTTGACACTTTTGGTGCCTTATCTTTGTTTTTGTATGTTAGCTATACTACACTTGAAAATTATGGAACTATCAAGTGTTATCTATTATATACTGTATGATGTTAGTTTTCTTCAAGTTTGTACTAGAACTGTTCAAACAGCTTTGCTGATTGTAAGTAATTCAAAATAAAAACTGGCCCGTTCCAGAAACCCACCGCAGATCGGAGGACGGATAACTCCCACGTTGCGCAGCGAGTTCTTCATTAGAGTAAATTTTTTTGCAAAACACTAATTATTAAGTTGGGTACGTTAATAAGATTTAAATAAAATTGCCTTAAAATTCAAAAGTTTGAAAATAGTGGGATTGAGCCTGGCTATCTCAACGTTGCTTAACTTATCAGTTCGACAATCGCCTTCCGCTGCGCAATGCAGGGCGAAAATGTTTATTTTTTAATATAAAAAAATAAATTTAGGTAATCACTTTAAAACCCTATCGAAATGCTGTGAAGAAACTTTTAGAAAAGAAAACTGTTGTCCAACCTGTATCTACTGCTATTAGTGGCGGAAATAGAACTTTGCGAAGGCTTTCAAAAATTAACGTTCAACCCCAACCAGATTAAATATTTTTGTACAGTGGCTTAGGTAGAAAGTTCAGCTAGGGGGCACTTGCGCAAAAAGGCCCAAAAATGGCAAAAAACATAACTCTTATGTAAGGGGATTTTTTTTAAAATTTCGACATTCTATCACTTACCCCACTCCTGCCTACACCACTAACGACAGACACAAAACCTAAAGAGTAAAATTCAGATCTTACGTGTAAAGGGGGGGATTTGAATCTAGATCTAAAACATGAAGTCTCCATGCAGAGTTTCCAAAATCTGTTCCCCTTCTCCATATATGAGCTGGATTTTTGTCAGTGCCGTAGCCAGGATTTATATGGAGGGTACAAGATCCAGACCCTAGTTGTCGACATTTTTTTGGTCAAAAACATAAGAGGAACTCTTTGGAATTTTTAAACTTGTTTCGGACCTTGGGGGAGGGGGGGTATATATACCCTTTGTACCCCTGCCTACGGCACTGATTTTAGTATTTATGATTCTGAAAGATTTTTCTCCAAGTTTGTTTCTACAGGGTGTGGCAAAAGTTCCCGTGAAAGTTGTCTTTAAAAAATCACGGGAACTTTTGCCGCACCCTGTATTTATGTAAATAATCTTTTTTCTATTTTTATATAGTTTTATGAATAGACTTTTATTTACGAATATTTTTTATTTTCCCATATTTTGCATAATAAATGAATTCCAATTGACTGTCCCGTGGTTCTCTCTCTTCCCTAAGTATTGGAGGGGGGAGAGAAGGCAGATTTTTTAGATTGAGAGTAAGTTTTTATATAGTATGGTTCCATTTTTGATCATCTAAAGAGTAAAATTCTTACTTAATTAGTCAGGCTTGAGGCATAAGGCTTGAGACATAAGGCTTAAGGCTTAGCCTTGTCCTTAGCCTTAGTAAGAATAACCGGCCGACCGGTTGTTGACCTGTTCCTCTATGATTTTTTTATTAACACTATAGAAAAATCGTTAGGAACGACCGGTCGCTCAGAAGAATAACCAGTCAATCATAAGAACATACAGCCGACCTATTGTTCTTCTAAAAAATATTTTTGCCAGAAGAACAACAGGTCGGAATAACCGGCCGAAGAGAGCAAGTGGTCAAAGAACAACACGACAAAAGAACAAGTGTCATTTTACCCTCCGTTGTATAGGGAAAGAGGGAACTACATTTAGAACATCCCGTAAAAACAAAAAATGCTACATTTTTCATGAACTTTCCGAATATCTAAATAATATCAACTTTTTTTCGCTCGGACTGGCTCTTTAAGGGAACTCCTATATAAAATTCTGCATAGTAGCGCTACTACAGATAATGGCAATTACCATCGCGTAAGAAGTTAAAGTACAGGGTGGGCCAAAAAAAGTGGATTTTTGTGATCCACAAATGTATTGTTCTAAAAATGACCACTCTAAGGGTAATTTTATGCTGGGAATCTATTGCGCGCATTCCCGAACCCTGAAAATGTTTCCCTGACCCTGATTCAGGGAAAAATTGGGTTTTGAAGAGAAATTCGTCGTTTTTTGCAATTTCAAAAACCCGATTTTTTCCCTGAATCAGGCCCAGGAAAGCATTTTCAGGATTCGGAAACGCGTGCAATTGATTCCCCACATAAAATTACTCCTAAAAACATAAAATTACTCTTAGAAAAATAAATTTTCGGACCCCAAAAAATCACAAAAATCCACCCTGTATCATTATTAGGCATCAAAAGTTTGATTCTTATAGATATAATTACTATTCATTGGAGAAATCCTATAAATTTTCTAAAATTACATGTTCTAGATTAATTATGGCTTGAGTTGTTCAACATATCGTCATTATTAGGTTGGTAACTAAGTAATGAGCCTATTTTTAAAAATTCAAAAATAAAATTTTATAGACCATGAACTAAAATAATTTTTTCTGTAACTGATAGGACACTTAACGAGGAACATTTTGAAAAAAAATTGGCCAAAAATGCCTTTATAATTGGTGAGAAAACTCAATCTTAATTTTTCGAACGAAATTTTTTGTCGAAAAAATGTTGAGGTTATTCGTTTTCTCGTCTTTCTAATTTTCGGCCTTCATGTTTTGATTTAAAATTTTATTTTCAACAAAAATCGTAGTTAAATAAACTATTGCTTTATATAATCGCCACCATGTCGAAATTATGGATCGAGTAGTTGAAAGATTGCATCAACTTTCATTCAACACTTGGTCGTCTCGACATCAACTTTACTTCCTTCATGACAATGCTCGAACTCATGCAACTGCGTTGACTCAGGACCGACTCTTTGATTTGAATTGAGCCATTGTTTCACATGCTTCGTACAGCCCGGATAAGTTCCCATGCGACTATGGGTTATTCCGGTCTATGGAGCACAACTTGTCTGGAAAAGTGTTCGAAGATGAAGACAATGTGCATGAATTTTTGGAAGAATGGTTTTCCTCGAAGGAGAAAGGTTTCTTCCATGATGCCTTTGACAAGCTGCCAGAAATTTGGCAAGAAATAATTATTAATGGTGGCGCTTATATTAAGCAATAGTTTATTTAACTATGATTTTTATTGAAAATAAAATTTTAAATCAAAACATAAAAGCCGAAAATTAGCAAAAAGAGTAACCTCAACATTTTTTCGACAAAAAATTTCGTTCGAAAAATTAAGATTAAGTTTTCTCACCAATTATAAAGGCATTTTTGGCCAATTTTTTTTCAAAATGTTCCTCGTTAAGTGTCCTATCAGTTACAGAAAAAATTATTTCAGTTCATGGTCTATAAAATTTTATTTTTTAATTTTTAAAAATAGGCTCATTACTTAGTTACCAACCTAATATTTGTATGAAGTCTTTAGATCTGTGTGGACTTCTTTTACTAATTTATTAAAAAATTTAGTTCCTTTTACATTAAACGTGTAATCTCTATCTGTTTGTCTGTGTGTACAGACAACAATCCCGGGGACGATTGATTTAAATTGATAGTATCATTACAAAAGTTATAGGGGACTATGAGAGAAGACGATTGATACCAAAATCATCGAAATGAAAACAAAATTTTTTTACTATTTTACTTTTTAGGGATTGTACACGTGAGCTACAGATAATTCGGATCTTTTCTCTAAAAATGCCTAAGATTGTAATTTTGGACACAAAATTTTTGAGTAAGATTTTGACCATTTTGATTAAAAATTTTAAAGGAGCGGGTTCAGATAATAGGTCAATCTCCGACAAAAAAATTTTTTTCGATTGACCTATATAGAGGTACTTTGGTGCGAGGAATCGATTGCGCGCACTCCCGAAGCGCGAAAATGCCTCCTTCATCTTGTTTTGTGAAAATGTCGATTTTTTAACAACTTTTGTTTGCCAGACTTTGGATGAATTTTCTAAACTCGAATTTTCATCTCGATTTGCTTATTGCATTTGGATGTTGATTGTTTTGTCTTGTAAACGAAAATAATATAACAATCTTGTTTTAAGCCTAAACTATGCTTGAAAACGAAGAAATTATGTTAGATCCGAAGAAGAAGAACCCACTCCCCAAATCGATATTTTCACGAAAACAGGGTGAAAGAGGCGTTTTCGCGCTTCGATAGTGCGCACAATCGATTCCTCGCATCAAATTAACACATATAGGTCATATAGAGAAAAATTTTTTTGTCGGAGATTGACCTATTATCTGGACCTCTCCCCTTTAATGGGAGGCCATTAGGAATTTTTCACATTTCTAATAAATCCCGAAATTGTGGTTTCGAGTGCGAGATCCCCCAGCCCTAATCAAGGGTACGATCGTTAATGTAAAGCTAGATGCCTGTCCAATAGATTTTCTTCTGTTAAAACTTTCTCTTAGTATAACTTCTTTTATTTACCACAATAAATTAGTAATTGGTAAGTGCCAATGATCAAATGGTTATTGCGAAATAATTTCTTCATCATGTGGTGAATATATTAGCAGTCTAATGAAATTTTATTATGTCGCTAATAGCATTTGTTCTAGAGCACAGCAGTACAAAACATAACTAATATAAAACATAAGCGTGTTACCAAAAAAGGAAGTCTTATACTTGTTTTGTGTGTATTCAATCATTAGACTTTCAACAAATAATAAACTTTATTCTTGAAATATAGCATTTAAACAAATTTATCTTCTGAACATCATGTTGGTCCAACTATTTAATAATATGTCTTCGCTTACTCAAAACATCACACCAATTGAGCTCCCTACGCAAACCGGTATACCCTGGATGATGTACATATTTCCTGTGCTTTCAATAATATCTATGGTATTAGTATTACTTTTGCTCATTTACAGAACCCCGGAAAATATGCTAAATTATAGACGTTATTTGATCAATATTATGGTAAAAAATTTAGAACTTTACATAGCTTCTTTTTACGAATAAATTTGTCACTCTTGATGCAGTAGCAAATGGATCCAAAATCATCTTGATTGAAGAGAGTTCGCTCCCCGGAATTGTAATTTTGTTTTTATCGAATCAATCAAACTCCTGGGATCGAACTCTCCCTATTCAAGATTAATTTTGCGCCATTATATAGCTCCTGCGCCATATGTGATGATTTTTTTGTGAAAATTTTAATATTGGCTTTAAAAAATTCTTATCAAAATTTTAGACCTGGGCTACTGTATTTGATATTTATGTGAGTGTTATCTATTGTCCTATAATCAATTTCCCTGTAAGGAGGATTAATAAAAATTTATTTTTTATTAGTAAAGTTTAGACACAAGAAATTTGTGCTACTGGATTTATAACAATTTTAAATAATAGTGGGATCAACTTTGGAAAATTTTCTTTGGTAAGTTCGGAAATTTGTATACTGCCTATAAACCAGGGTTATTTTGGTTATGGTTACGGTTTTTCGGTTATGGTTATATCCATAACCGTAATCATAACCAAAACCGAGACCATAGCCATAAAATTCAAATGTTTCAAAATTTTTTTGAAAAATTTGAATTTTTGAAAAAATTTTTTTTTAATTTGAATTTTATGGTTATGATTACGATTATGGTTACGCTTATGGTTACGCTTCGGTTATTGTTATAGTTACGATTATGGTTATGTTTCGATTATGGTTATAACCGTAACCAGTTGTGCATTACTACGAGGTCAGAATTAGGAGTCATTACTCCTAAGGGTTCCATGGTTCGGTGGTACTGGGCTCGACTCAGGCGCCCCTCAAGGCTGGTTATAACCCGCATGAGATCAAAAGGTTTTGTAGTAACGTATCTCTCTAGCATTCTAAAGAAACCACAACTTCTCTTCCGCTGGCATCATCATAGATGCTCGGCATTACAAACTATAACCGAAACGAATAACCGTAACCAAAATAAATCTGCTACAAACTACTGTAATGTTTAAGCTTAAATCTTATATTTTCGTATCAATTGGTGCTAGGCACCTTTTACTCACAT
>JAQGBS010000867.1:0-18464 GCA_034698545.1 Acrobeloides obliquus | reverse complement strand
ATATAATTGAGTGGTTAGGAAATCTCGATAGAGGTATTTGTTGTAAGCATCGGCATTAGGATATGAGATCTAAAATAAAAAATAAAATGAACTGCAAATATGCAAATTTTTTCGAATTTTGATTTTTTCAGAAGTGGGGATCCAACTTTCAGTTCCGAGGGACTTTTATTCAAAAATTTTCATGAATTTTGACAACAAAATAAAACATGTCTTTAGGGCGGGGTCGATCCCGCGTTCTATGAGTTAATGCCGAGTGCGTTAGCCGCTCGGCCATGGGATAAATCCACAAAACCCCATGGTATGGTACTCGTTTTGAAGCGCTCGGTGAGCTGAGTCGATTGGCGACAGTCTCTTTTTTATTTTTTACTCTTGCTCCATTTTCTCGGCTTTTTGATGCGCCGTGGAGGTGACAACTGGAGATGCATTAGACTTTAAACCACTCAAATAATCTCAATCCTACCATATCAGCCAAAATATTATATTCGTTAATTTCATACGCGTTCAATTGATGTGCTACAAACATTGCTGATGAAGTTTCAAGAGGCGTTTTAGTCACCCAATATTTATATTTCTTGTTAAAAATCAAGAATCTAAAAAAATTTTTTTCAATAAACCCTAAATTCCCTACCTAAATGGAGCATTGTCAAAAAATTGAGTATATGCAAAAGTCCCCGGTGTTATGGTATCATTTGATTTTATTGTAGTCAAACAAGGATTGAATAAAAGTGAAGTGACAGGGATGATAATATAATTACTTGTGGCCGTTATCGAGTGGGTATAGCCAGGAAGTAGTCTAGGATCTCCTAAAATATTAATAGAATTATTAACCTAACGCTTATGACTTCTCTTCGTCCTCGAAAGAGTGGCGGCGCTAGCCTCCAAGTTGGGGGGGGGGGGGGTTCATAAGTGGATAGAGGGGATCCATTTTTTCTCAAATGAGCTGAAGATTATACCATTGTATTGTCCATTTTGTCCGCAATATTTAAAATCGAATTGACCATAATCGTATAGTCCGGCAATTTTTCGAACCCCTTGAGTATCAACAGTATATAAACCCTATAAATAAAAATTTCGGTGAATTACATCTTAATCATATTTAACCTGGTATAGATGCATATCATTACTAACGAAACCCAATGCATTGAATCCAGCCCATATGGTTCCATCTGAGTCTTTATGCCCATGAATACCAACCTCCATTGGGGTTATAGCTGGTAGGTTGCCATCAACTTCATCGACAAATGGGAATAATTTGAAATTTGATAAGGTTGGGACCTAGAACAAGTTGTTTTAGTGCTTTTCGGAGAGTGGGATAAAATTTTTTCTGGGTTGTACCACCCATCCAGTGGGTGGTGTTAGGTGATGAGTGGACGGTACCACCTTTTTGCCCCCTGATGATGACCATAAAAATTTTTTCATTACATCAAATTCATATCCAAGCGTTGGATTTTCCGTACCACCAACAATATTCTTCCCAATCTTCCAAAAATCCACATTTGGCGAAGCTGGTCCCATATTCGGATCTGGTGGCACGTAATTCCACAAATTGATTGCCGTATTATTTTTATACCCAAACGAAACATCCCATGCCACAGTGGATTTGGCCATATCTCTTTCATAAAAATCCCAAATTTTGTAATTGATTGACGGATAATATTGGGCTGAAAATGTGACCTAAATTTTTGAAGGTGTTTTTTGAAACTCATGTGCTCCTAACTGTTCCATTTTGTATATGAAAAGCTCCAACAGCGCCGATAGCATCTATCATATGGGTTAGTTTTTGGCCATCTGGATTCGAAGCATTTCCATATGAGGCAGAGAGTTGGCATAGGAAATAGCCATCTAAACTTGGGTTATAAAAAAGGTGTTTTTCATATTTGGGCCTCCATCCCCCAAACCACAAGTGTACAAACCTTCTGCCCACCTATATTTTTAAATCTGATAGCCAACCTAAAAATGTTGGAATGTTCGTTGCTGGACAATCCAAAACTCCATATTTATCCCCATTCCAAACGTTAGGCAAACCGAGTCCTATATTATTTATAGATTGACTATTTGAAGTTGTTAGAATAGCTAAAACCAAAAATAAGCACAGCAAAAATGGTTTCATGATTAATTTTACGTGATATCATTTTTCGTTGAAAAATTTTTACTTTTATACTCAAATCTATGGTCTTATGCTGATTAATTTATAGCTCGATTTGCTTGCATGGGAGAGGGTGATTTTGATTTTAATCACAGAAGCACAGTTGGAGCAAAGAAGTATAAGTAAATAATCAGGATTATGTTAAGAGATAAAACGTAAAGAGGGCTGATTTTTTCCCGTTTAATTCTTCATTTTAAAACACCAGACAATTGTACATTAAAAACGGCAGAGTGAAGAAAAAGTCCTTTTGGTTTATACAAATTTATGCAACATCTGAAATTTATGAAGCACTTGAAATAATTTTTAGGATATACCAAACGGTCGCGTTTTGGTAAAAATTTTGATTTTTTGGTGAATACAAAAAATTTTTGGTGAAAATGAAATTTTTTTAAAAATCGCATATTCTCGAAGCTTATACTTCCCTGATGCGCGCAATCAATCCCCCGCATCGAAAAACCCCAGAAACGAGTATTTTAACATAAAAACTAAACAAGTTGATTGACGCTTCAATGCACTGACCCTGAATCAGAGCATTTTTTAGCTTCGGAAATGCGCGCAATCGACTCATTTTTTGAATCATCACTCTGTATGAGGGTTATGTATAAACTGTCTTTTATGTTGTTGATTTGTTCTTCAATTTTTGTGTAAACAATTTATTTCATTACAAAGAATCAGTAGCGAAAAACTTGTTATGAAATCCGAATGGAATCAATATTGGCACATTTGCTCGTCCAATTTCTGTCATCGTTTTGGCATCAACTACTACTAGGAGAGCTAAAGCAAAATTTTTTACAATTTCAATTTTTACAGTGCAGTCTAAAAAACTGGATTTTTGCGATTTTTCACAATTTTAAAGATTTTTTAAAATAACGCATGGAGCTTTTCTATCGAGAAAATGATTGACTTTGAAAACCCTTCTGACGATTTTTGCGCAATTTTTAAGAAAATTTAACTTTTTGTTGTTGAAAAACGCAACGAATTTTTTGAAAATATGTCACTTGTTTGAAAAATCGTTTGGGAAGCATTTTCAAGGTTCTTGAATTTTGTTTTTGATTTTTCAAAAATTTAAGAATTTTTTGAAAATCGCGCAAAAATTCAGTTTTTTGCACATCCTGCACACCTTTCTCAGATCCCACATCCAATTCGCGGATAATCAAAACGCCATCATCTTCAGCAATAGAATTCGGTTTGGCTATAAAAACTGGCTCATTCAAAGCCACTGTGCTACCAGCTTTGTACTTCAAATTCTGTTTTCCACTTGCATCGTTGACATTAATTTTGAGAATCGAATTTCCGACAGAATATGGATTTTCGACAACATACGACCAAGCGTAATATTTTGTTCGATATGCATGGTTCATTTGAGGGAATTCAACGGATAGGGTGGACTGAAATTTGCATTTTAACAAATTTTTGTTGAGACTCTAGCTTACTTGAGGTGTAAGCACGCTTGTCACAGTCTTGTTTTGTTGCAATAGCAAGTTGAACCTTGTTATGCTGGCAGTGTTCGGATATAATTGAGTGGTTAGGAAATCTCGATAGAGGTATTTGCTGTAAACATCGGCATTAGGATATGAGATCTGAAATAGAAAACCAAATGACTTTTAATCCAAATATGCGAATTTTCTTTTTTTCGCAATTTTTTCTCACGTGGTGAAATGTTGTATCGCATATTAGTTAGATTATCCAAAGCCTTAAAATTAATAGCTACCCTTCGTCCAATTAAGAAAAGTGGGAGGAAGGGGGGAGGGGGAACCAGCAGACGTCAGTTGCTGGTGGTACGCAGCTCTACGGGCTGTGTTAAATACCAGGTACCTCCACCCTTCCCGGGGGGAGGGGGGGGGGGTACCTGGTTTGTGCAACTGTGAATGAGCTTGAAATGATACCATTGTATTGTCCATTTTGCCCGCAATTTTTAAAATCGAATTGACCATAATCGTATAGGCCGGCAACTTTTCGAACCCCTTGAGTATCCACAGTATATAAACCCTATAAATAAAAATTTCGGTTAATCACATCTTGATCATATTCAACCTGGTATAGATGCATAACATTACCAACAGAAGAGAATGCATCGAATCCAGCCCATATGGTTCCATCTGGATCTTTATGTTCATGAATACCAACATCCATTGGGGTTATAGCTGGTAGGTTTCCATCAACTACATCGACAAATGGGAATGATTTGAAATTTGATAAGGTTGGGACCTAGAACAAGTTGTTTTAGTGATTTTCGTAAAACTTTAGGGGTGGGATAAAATTTTTTATAAGTGGTGGTTGATCACTCATTATCGCCCCCTGATGATGACCATAAAATTTTCTCTCGTTACATCAAATTCATATCCAAGCCAGTCATTTTCCGTACCACCAACAATATTCTTCCCAATCTTCCAAAAATCCACATTTGGCGAAGCTGGTCCCATATTCGGATCTGGCGGCACGTAATTCCACAAATTGATTGCCGTATTATTTCTATACCCAAACGAAACATCCCATGCCACAGTGGATTTTGCCATATCTCTTTCATAAAAATCCCAGATTTTATAATTGATTGATGGATAATATTGGGCTGAAAAGGTGACCTAAATTTTTGAAGTTATTTTTTGGAATTCATGTGCTCCTAACTGTTCCATTTTGTATATGAAAAGAACCAACAGCGCCGATAGCATCTATCATATGGGTTAGTTTTTGGCCATCTCGATTTGAAGCATTTCCATATGAGGCAGAGAGTTGGCATAAGAAATAGCCATCTAAACTTGGGTTATAAAAAAGTGTTTTTAAATCTTATAGTCGACCTAAAAATGTTGGAATATTCGTTGCTGGACAATCCAAAACTCCATATTTATCCCCATTCCAAACGTTAGGCAAACCGAGTCCTATATTATTTATAGATTGACTATTTGAAGTTGTTAGAATAGTTAAAGCCAAAAATAAGCACAAAAATGGGCTCATGATTAATTTTACGTGATATCATTTTTTTGTTGAAAAAATTATACTATTTATACTATGCTCTAATTGTAGTTTGATATGCTTACTAATTTGTAGTTTAATTTGCTTGAAAATAAGCACAGTTGGAATAAAGAAGTATTAGTGAATAATCAGGATTTTTTCAAAGATAAAACGTCATGTGGACTGAATTTTGTACCAGTTTGATTATTCATATTTTAAAACACTAAACAATAATTGTTATCACAGGGTTATTCATCACAACCTCTTTTCAAACAAAGTTGAAGATCTTAGCGAATTGAAAAGAGTTTCACATGCGGCATGTTATTAGTTGACCAATAGGAAACATATGCAAATATTTTTCGAAGTTTTGAACGAGTCTGAGTATCAAAACGAAAACCTGAATTTGAATTCCTTAAGGAAATTTTTTTTAATTCCGCCATCAATCGATAGTGCGCATCGGAAAACGGTAGTACCACAAATTTTGTAAAAAGTATATTCTTCGTTGTCGAGAAAATTTAATTCAAATTTTATCGAAAATGGTGGAAATTTGCATAATTTTTAGTACAAGAATTTAATGTAGACGAGAGTATGGTTCTAAGATAGCGTCGAGCGTGCAAAAAATAAAGGTAAGAAATAAACCTTTTCGTAACGTTTTTTGCTGGATATCGGTACAGTAAAAAATTTAGGTATCAACGGTTGCCATTCGCCTGCAAGCAAAGAAAATTGCAAAAGAAGATTCAATTGACGTTTTTGGTGGCGCCCAGGTTGGTGCCTGCTCTGCTATTTTTTGGGGACAACCCTATTATTGTTTTTAATTTAAACATATAAATACCTTGGTAAAATTAATTACATCTTGTTTAAATGATCTTGTTTAAATTGGCACACCTGTTTCAATAATTCCTAAACTATAGTTTAAGTGGAAATACATGATAGATCAAGCACGCATACACTTATGTTATTCTTTATTGTATAATACAGAAAAATATTTTTCACTTATCAAAATCAGTATAAAAAGTGATCAATCTTATATAGATACAGTAGCGGCAAAAAGGCGTTACTCAAACAATTAAATGGCCATTTTTGCACAGAATTAAAGTGATAATTCGTTTTTAGTAATTTCTTGAATTTGTTCGACTTCTACAACAGAATCCCTTTTTAGATTGAAAACATGCCTGGAAAAAATTCCCATCCGTGATTAAACTTCTTATAATAGAAGCTAAGGTTTACAACCCAAAGAATTCGAGTTATGGAATGGCTGTCTCAGAGTCCAAACATATTGAAAATTTATAGAATGAACTTAAAAGACGTATGGGTTGTAGAAATTTTAGAAATGCAGATGATCTTTTTCGAGCTATACAGGAGAACAAGATAGAATCCCCATCGAAAAATTTTTTTCCTTGATCGAGTCTATGCCAAGAAAATGCTGTGCTGTAAAGCTAAATGCTATGCAAATAAATATTAATTTTTTGGTTAAATTTGTCTATTTCTTGATATTTTGTGTTGATATCATGCGATATAAAAATTATTTTCTTATAACAACGTTTGATATACAGTTTTTGCCGTTTGAGTAAAGACTTTTGCCGCTACTGTATATGCGAGATCTCAAGGTGAACAAGAAATAGAAACTCGTATCTAGAATAAGAATGTGCACTTAAAAATTTTTTAATGAAGTGTATTTTAACGAGAATCATCCATAATGGCGACGAGAATTACCCAAAGCACGAAAGATATTCAAAAAGATGTAAATACCAATGATGAGAACAATGAACATCACGATCTTTGTAGAGCATGGACGACGATAACGTCCCAATAGACGTTGACAAATTGGACAGAAATGGTTGACGTCCTAAAAATATAACAAGGTAATATAACAGATTTTCACGCTTCGAGAATCAATTTCCCGCAAAAATTATCCAATAGGATTAATTTTAGGGGAGAAATTTCGTAAAAATGATCAAATTTGCCATTTTTTGGTAGGCATCCCTATTATTGTTTTTAATTTAAACATATAAATACCTTGGTAAAATTACAACACAAAATGAAAATGTTGACAAAACAGCAAAGCAACCAGGTCAAAGTACCCGCTTCATGCTCAACACGAGTCGTGATCGGCACGTCACAATATGGACATGTAACTTCTGTTGGCTTTGAATGGAATTTCATTGGCACAACAAAAGCTGTTGCCGTGGTCGAAGCATGGGGAACTAAAAATTTATTTACAGGGTGGCGCAAAAAAAGTTTCACTTTATCATTTTTTCATGAGTTTTGAACCCAAAAATGATTTTCCTAAAAATGACTCAATAATTTGATTCGGGGAATCGATCTTGAAGCTTGAAAATGCTTCACTGATTCAGGGTCAGTGTATTGAAGGGACAATCAACTTTTTTAGTTTTTTATGTTAAAATACTCGGATTTTTCGATGCAGAGAATCGATTGCGCGCATCAGGGAAGCATTTTCAAGCTTCAAGAATACGCGCAATCGATTCCCCGCATCGAATTACCGGGTCATTTTTAGAAAAATCATTTTTGGGTCCAAAATTCATGGAAAACAGTAAAGTGGAACTTTTTTTACGCCATTTTATATAATAATTTGTATAAATATCAGAAATTTATACTTGAGCTCGGAGTTTCGTCGTACTCCGGTGGCGGAATCATATTTGAAGGAGGTGCTCCTTTGGTTTCTGTGTATGCTGGTGGTGGATTGTATAGTAGTGGTGGCCATTGAGCACTAGCATTTTCTTGGTTCCCATTGTTTTGTGCCAAAGTTTCGTGAGATGATTTAGAAGATGAATCGCTCATGACTGAAACAAGAAATTACTGTGAATCAGACAAAAAGGCATTTTTTATGATTTTTGGGACCCGAAAAAATTTGTTCTAAAAATGACCCATATAGGGGTAATTTTATCGATTGCGCGTATTCCCGGAGCATTAAAACACTTTCTTGATCCTGGTTCAGGGAATGAGGGTTGGTGAATTGCTCCTACATGGGTCATTTCTAGGAACAAAATTTTCGGCCCCAAGCATCATAAAATTGCCTTTTCTGGCTCACCCTGTACAGGGTGATTTAAAAAGTGCAATTTTTGTGATTTATACGTCAAAAAATTTTGAAAATTTTGGAATTTTTTCTAAAAATTACTCTCTAGAGGGTAATTTTATGACGGGAATCGTTTGCGCGCATTGACAAACCTTGAAAACTCTTCCCCGATCTTAAACCAAATAATAATCAAAACAACTTAAATTAAAACAAAAAGAACGAAATCCCATTCCATAGAGATCTTCTTATTTGCTCTTGAAGCCTCTAATTCTTCTTTTAGCTCTTCAATATCCTTATTCAATTCCATTTGATCTTCTTCTGGCACAGCTTGAGCGCCTAATCAAATGTGTTTATCCGAGCTTAATCTTTTAAAATGAGCTTTTTGCCTTTTCGGTAGCATTTTTTAACTAAAAATTAGGCAAAACAAGATAAATGCTAAAAAAACAAAACTTTCAAAAAATAAAAAACACGAGCTCGACATTACACTCATACATTTCAAATGCCATCGAAACCATCTCATACGAATCGAAACTTTAAAAATTACGACAGAAAATGATAAGGTCACATTAAAACTCTGCGCCTCTATATCGTCTTCCGTCATAAAGTTAAAATTTTTTTATCCATATGAGCTGGTTTTGATAGCATTCGAAAGCTCGAGATTCAGGCTTTAAAATTATACCAAAACTAGCTCACATGGATCAAAACTTTAAAAGTTATGACAAAAAAGCGCATTTTTATGCTGAGTATGTAATAGAGCCCTAAAGTATTTATTCCAAAATGATTGAAACTTCTTATCCAATAACTTTATTCGATAAATAAAAAATATGTAATTTACATGGAAAGACAATAGTTATAAATTTTTATTTGAGAGATTACTGTTGCCCTTGACCAAATGAACCGAATCTATCACTTGGTGGAGTGCCCGTTGGTGGTGTTCCAGTTGGCGGAAAGCCAGTTGGACGCTGTCCATCTTGTCTTCCAAAACCTCCTGGTCCACCAAATTGTGGAATTCCAGTTGGAGGAGTTCCTGTAGGAATACTCCCGCTTGGGCTACTCCAAAGTTGTCGCTCATCTTGACGCTTTTTACGTTGTCCCCTAAATGATGGGATTCCTGTGGGTGGGGTACCAGTTGGTGGAGAGCCAGTATGATGATGTCCATGTTGTTCTCCAGAATGTGGAATTCCTGTGGGAGGGCTTCCAGTTGGTGGGCTGCCTGTTGGTCGGTTGGCATTCAACTCATTTTGACGCTTTTTGCGTTGTCCTCCCAAGGATGGGATTCTTGTGGGTGGTGTTCCAGTTGGTGGAGAGCCAGTATGACCATGATGATTCCCATGATCATGATGCTTGCCGGAATGTGGAATTCCAGTTGGAGGGGTTCCTGTAGTTGGGCTTCCTGTTGGTCGGTTGGAATCCAATTCATTCTGACGCCTTTTACGTAGACCACCAAACGATGGAAAGCCGGTTGGTGGTGACCCAGTTGGCGGAGAGCCTGTAAAATTTCGTCCATCTGGACCTCCAAACTCTCCAGGTCCACCAAATCCTCCAGGTCCTCCAAAGCCACCAGATCTATTAGAGCCACCAGGACCTCCAAAACCTCCATCTTCTCCAAATCCTCCTTGTTCACCTGGTCCTCCGAAGCCTCCAGGTCCATCAAATCTTCCAGGTCCTCCAAATAGTGGAAAACCAGTAGGAGGGCTTCCGGTTGGAGGGCTACCAGTCGGTGGGTTATCTCCAAAATCTAAATAACTATGTTTATAAAGGTTGTTCATACCCTGTGTTGGGATACGTATCTACAAGGAGGTCTCTTTCTGTAGATTAAAAAAAAGATTTTTGTATCTAGATTTTGTCCAGATTAGAAGAGCCCATATAAAAAGCGCAAACCTTGTGAATTGGCTATATCTAAAACCATAAGAGAGCATAAAAATATGATTTTGACTAAAGAAACCATTTTCTAAAAACTTCAATTTGAGTAACTTGTGAATTCAATGAAATTGATCATCCTTTCCCTCCTTTTATAGGGCCTTTCCGGCCGCGAATTGATACATCTACATCGAATGTTTTGGTCGGAATCTTATTAATCCGTCAATCGCCCCCATTTTATGAGTCTTTCAATTAAGTTGAAAATATCAAAACGATCCCACTTTGAACTTTCCTATTTTTGGGATATCCTATCAAAATGTCGTAAACGAGGATTTGTTGTAGATCATTCGAATCATAGCAAAATAAAACTTTAAAGACCAACAAAATGAGGTTTTTAGAGCTGGTCAATAGTTACTAAATGGAACAACATGGGGATTTTGTAGAATAAGTTATGAGTAGGAAGAAATATGGAGTATAAGGATCGTCCGTAAGGGTAAGGTAAGGAATGACCTAATAAGATAGTGTCGTCCTAAATTCGACTTTCATGTATGATTTGCAAAATTTACGCAAAAAAATGTAATTCTGTTATGTCACAACATTTCATAAGCTATTTTCATTGAAGAAATATAGAATTTTATTATTGGTCATAAGCAATGACCTATGAATCATCGATACAATTTTGTTTACAACATTTTCAAACAAGTGGAGAGCCCAGGGGATAGAATCCCCATCGAAAAAATTGTTTCATTGATCGAGTCTATGCCACAAGATATTCAGCACGCAAGATACTCAAAAAGATGGAAATACCAACGATGATAACAACGAACGCCACGATCCTTGAAGAGCATGGGCGATGATAACGTCCCAATAGACGTTGACAAATTGGACAGAAGTGGTTGACGTCCTAAAAATATAACAGAGTAATATAATAGGTTACTTGGCACGCTTCGATTCTCTCAAAAATTACCCCTATAGGAGTAATTTTTTGGGAAAAAATTTTCGTAAAAATGACCAAATTTGCCATTTTTTGGAGTGCAAACTTTATATTTTTTTAATTTAAAAATATAAATACCTTGGTAAAATTACAACACAAAACGAAAATGCTAACAAAACAGCAGAGCAACCAAGTCAAAGTACCCAATTCATGCTCAACACGAGTCGTGATCGGCACATTACAATATGGACACGTGACTTCTGCTGGCTTTGATTGGAATTCCATTGAAACAACAAAAACTGTTGGCGTGGTCGAAGCATGGGGAACTAAAAATTTTTATCTATCTACCTTCATGGCACAGTTGGTTAAGGTTTAATTTTGCAGTCAGAAGGGCAGGTTCGATCCCCGCGCCCCTCCCCCCCCGCCAAAATATTTTTGCTTGTTCAATAAATGTTTTTTTTGTGAAAAATATTGATTTATTTGAAAAAATTGAAAAAATTCGAAAAAAATTTTTGGGTCCAAAATTCATGAAAAAATGGTAAAGTGGAACTTTTTTTGCGCCATCCTATATAATAATCTATGTAAATAACATAAATTCATACTTGAGCTCGGAGTTTCGTTGTACTCCGGTGGCGGAATCATATTTGAAGGAGGTGCTCCTTTGGTTTCTGTGTAAGCCGGTAGTGGATTATATGGTGGTGGTGGCTCTTGAGCACTAGTATTTTCTTGGTTCTCATGATCTTGTGCCAAAGTTTCGTGAGATGATTTAGAAGGTGTATCACTCATGACTGAAACAAGAAATTACAAGATGAGCCAGACAAAAGGGTAGTTTTTATGATTTTTAGGTCTCGAAAAAATTTTTGAAACTTTTTTCTAAAGTTTAAAAACAGTTTTAGAAATTTACCTTTGCTCCAATTGCTCAATCTCCGCGAAACGGACTGTATCTTATAAAGCCTGCAGTTTATTAACGTGATGCAAACTTATGGACCGGGCAGTCCATATGAAATGTTGATGTAAATGGCGCACGAAGCGTGCCCAATGTAGGTTTAGATGTACAAAACGCGCTAGTAAATTTAAAAAAATGAAGACATGTCCATATTCGGAGACGAGGCCGAGCTCACATTGAATATTTGCGTATTTCTCTTTTAAGATTCTTTGCAAACAATATAGTGATTAATCTTGACGACGAAGAAAAGTTTATTCATTCGAGACACTGTGTACGGTTTATTTGCGACGAAAAATGCCGAAATGCTAAAGAAGAAGCTGATCGTCTTAAGGCAGTTTATGGCGTTCTATCCACTTGACTATGGGTTTACAAAAATTTTGAACTTGGCGCGGAAACGAACTTTATATAACAAGATTTTTGTAATTGAGTAAAAAAACTAGGCAACAAATCAAGTTGGCGATTTTGGCCTCAAATTCGGATTATTCCAAATTTGGTTCAGCTTTGGACAAAGTCCATAAACAGATCAAGAAAACAGTCGAAAGTTTGATAGCCAATAAAAACAGTGGGCCAAACTCGAAATAGGCAAAAGAAGCGTGAGCCTCAACACCTCAAAAAGGGAAAAGATTCCACAGGTTGAGATAGCTAAAAAGAAGCTTGAGACAAGCGTACCGCAACCTGCGTTAAGGTTGCTATAAATATTTGGGATGAGTCAGTTTCAGGGAGTTTTGGAGACTGAGTCCGCCGACGTTGACTAGGGCCTATTCCTAAGTTAAACCGTACAACCAACCGCACGGTTTACTGTCAACCGTACGGTTCACGGTTGACCATACGGCTGACGATTGACCGTACGGTTCAACTTAGGAATAGGGCCTAGGACAGAGGATCACACTTGTCCCCGTTGATGCTCATTGTGATTGTTACTTCACCGATACCGCTTTATACTATGTCATTTATGATTTTTATAATTCTTGAGGCTGTCTCATAACATAAAAAGTTGATTAATTGTTTTGAATTCACATTAAGATCTTGTATTGAATAAAAGTATGCACTTAAAAAAAGATTTAATGAAGTATAGTTTAACAAGGATCATCCATAATTGCGATTAGAAGAACCATAGCACACAAGCAATATAGCACCAAAGATATCCAAAAAGATGTAAATACCAATGATAAGAACAACGAACATCACGATCTTTGTAGAGCATGGACGACGATAACGTCCCAATCGACGTTGACAAATTGGACAGAAGTGGTTGACGTCCTAAAAACAGGGTGGACCAACAAACCGGAATTTTTTATTTTTTCAAAATACTTCAAGCTTGTTAAAAAGTTTCTTTACGAGAAATTGATTACGTGCATTGACGAACCTTGAAAACTCTACCCCGACTTGATTCAGGGAAGCTTGTGTGTTGAAGCAACTAGGATAATTCAGGTTCAGGGAAGCATTTTCAAGGTTCGCAATCATCGTATAGAAAAAAAGTTTTTTCCTCATATAGAAAAACCCTTAAGGGTTATTTTGGTGAAAATTGAACAAGTATGAAATTTTTTGAAAAAATCGTGCAAAAATTGAGAGACTCCGGTTTTTTCCCATCTTTGTATGCTAAACATTTTTGGAACTAGTATTGATTAGGTATCCATTGAACGTGAAATTTTTTGAAAAAAACTTTTTTCATCATCTGGAATTGACCCCTCTAGGGGTAATTTTATGCGGGGAATCCAAATTTCACATTTCCGAGGCCTGAAAATCCTTCCCCGAATCAAGACTATTTATATGACGTATGGCACTCCTATAGGAGTAATTTTAGGGGGAAAATTTTGTAAAAATTACTAAATTTGCTATTTTTGGGGGCAACCCTATTATTGTTTTTAATTTAAAAATATAAATACCTTGGTAAAATTACAACACAAAACGAAAATGCTGACAAAACAGCAAAGCATCCAAGTCATAGTGCCCGCTTCATGCTCAACACGAGTCGTGATTGGCACATTACAATATGAACACGTAACATCTGCTGGCTTTGAATTAAATTCTATTGGCACAACAAAAACTGTTTTCGTCGTCGGAGCATAGGGAACTAAAAATTTATTTACAGGGTTGCATTTTGGGGTCCAAAATTCATGAAAAAATGGTAAAGTGGAACTTTTTTTGCGCCATCCTGTATAATAATTGTATACATAACAGAAATTTATACTTGAGCTTGGAGTTTTTTTGTACTCCGGTGGCGGAGTCATATTTGGAGGAGGTGCTCCTTTGGTTTCTGTGTATGCCAGTGGTGGATTGTATGGTGGTGGTGGCTCTTGAGCACTAGCATTTTCTTGGTTCTTATTGTCTTGTACTAAAGGAGTTGTATCGTGAAATGATTTAGAAGATGGATCGCTCATGACTGAAACAAGAAATTACAAGGTGAGCCAGACAAAAGGGTAATTTTTATAATTTTTGGGACCCGAAAAAATTTTTTGGAACTGGAAATTCTTGAGCACTAGCATTTTCTTTGGTTCTTATTGTCTTGTACTTTTCTAAAAATGACTCACATTGGGTAATTTTATGCGGGAAATCGATTGCGAGCATTCCTGGAGCATTAAAACGCTTTCTTGACTCTGATTCAGAAAATGGAGTTGGATTATTGACACAAAAATCGAAAATTTTTCTATTTTTGCCAGGAAATCATTCATCTGGGGATAATTTTATAAGGGGAAGAAAAAATTTTCGGGCTCCAAAAATCATAAAAATTGGCTCACCCTGTACAAGGTGATTTTAAAAAGTGCAATTTAAAAAAATTGTTACAGGAAAAAATTGTTTAAGGGAACAATTGGTAAGGGAAAAAATGTCGGTCAACCGTTCAACAAATACTACTCATAGACATTTGTTGATAGCAAAAATATGTTGTGCTACGATTTAATAATTCTATTTAATAATTGCTACGAACGTAAATCGTTTGTTTCAAGTTCGATTTTATAGTGACAGCCCAAAAGTTCTCAATCACTTTTCTAGACCAAAAGTTAAGATTAAACTTTGTATGCTTGAGAAAAAATTGTTACAACATGAATGATGAAAAATAGGATCAGCTGCCAGAAAAAAGCTCCCTGAGGCCAAAAAGCAAAGCAAACAAGTCAAAGCACCCGCTTCATGCACAACACAATCGTGATTGGCACATTACAATATGGACATGTGATTTCTGCTGGCTTAATGAAATTCCATTGGCACAACAAAAACTGTTTTCGTGGTTGGGGCATGGGAAACTAAAAATTTATTTACAGGGTGGCATTTTGAGGTCCAAAATTCATGAAGAATGGTAAATTGGAACTTTTTTTCGCCATCCTGTATAATATTTGTATAAATAACAGAAATTCATACTTGAGCTCGAAGTTTCTTTGTACTCCGGTGGCGGAGTCATATTTGGAGGAGATGCTTCTTTGATTTCTGTGTATGCCAGAAACCAAAGACCGGTGGTGGATTGTATGGTGGTGATCGCTCTTGAGTACTAGCATTTTCTAGTTTCTCATGGTCTTGTGTCAAATGAGTTGGTTCGTGAAATGATTTAGAAGGTGGATCGCTCATGACTGAAACAAGAAATTACAGGGTGAGCAATAAAAAAATTAATCACAAGATAAGTTTTCAATTTATATCTTATGGTTGATCGAAAAATTTCCGATGATGTTCACAAAATCCCCCTAATGACTCATAGACATTTGTTGATAGCAAAAATATCACTTGCTACGATTTTATAATTCATACTACAATTTAATAATTCTTGCTAGGAACGTGAATCATTTGTCTCGATTTTCTAATGACAACCCAAAACAAAGCTCTCGATTACTTTTCTAGACCAAAAGTTAAGCATAACCTCTTTATTTTCTGCCTGAGGAAAAATTGTTACAGCATGGAATGATGAAAAATAGGATCATCTGCCAGAAAAAAGCTCACTGAGGTCAGTAGACAAACAAGAGTGATTACACATGAAATGTTAACAAAAACATAATTGTTTTTTGCAAAAATATCCTTCTTCAGTTCAGCCATATGAAGCAGCCAACTAATATGATTTCTTTGCAATTAAAATTCAACAAATCATAACGAAATTATAGACACATAAATCATATGTCTCTGTAGCACATTGTAAAAATTTTTGGGTTTTTGCCATCATAGGTGGCGGTTCGATCCCTGCTGGAGACAATTTTTTTTATTTGACCCATTCACCTCACTTTTTTGCAATTTTTCTCCATGAAAATGAGGTTTACGTCCTATGGTGTAAAAATAAGAAATGATCAGTGAACGTAGTTCTACATGATAAGCTTATTTCTGGAAAATCGATTTTTCTGTTGCACTGTTCCTTTAAGTCAAAAGAGCCACAATTTAATGGAATTTGTGTTAAAAAGTCAACATTTTTGCCTCTAATTCGGACAGAAAAAATTATTTTCAAAAAATCGGCCGTAACTTTATTTTTCAACATTTGAGGAAAATTTTAAGATCAAAATTATAGAAAATTGAAACGGGAAAAGCTTCGCAAGCTTTTTGAAAATTTTGATTTTTTTAATAAGAAAATTTAGTGCAAATTCCCTGAATTTCAATAAAAAGTTGTATTGAAACGATTAGTTTTTTTGAAGACTTTTTTCTCATTTTGGAATGCCGTGGGCAGAATTGTTCTAAAATTCCTTAAAGGGGGGAGGGTAAAAATGCGGTACGTCAAAGGCCAAAAAAAAATCTGTTTTTGAATTTTTGCAAAAAATGACCCTACTACTCCTAATTTTATGCGAAAAATCGGTTGCGCGCATTCCCGAAGCTTGAAAATGCTTCCCTGACCCTGAATCAGAGAAATAAGGGTGTGTATTGAAGCGAAAATATTAAAATTTTAGATTTCTCTTCTAAAAATCGACTTTTTAGACTAATTTCTAGGTGAAAAATTGATTGCGCGCATTTCCGAAACTTGAAAATGCTTCCTTGACCCTGATTTACGGAAATAAGAGTGTGTATTGAAGCGAAAATATGAAACCTAAAATCTTCATATTTTCGCTTCAATATAAACTCTTATTTCCCTGAATCAGGGTCAAGGAAGCATTTTCAAGCTTTGGAAATGCGCGCAATAGATTTTCCGCCTAGAAATTAGTCTAGAAAGTCGGTTTTTAGAAGAGAAATCTAAAATTTTCATATTTTCGCTTCAATACACACTCTTATTTCCCTGAATCAGGGTCAAGAAAGCATTTTCAAGCTTCGGAAATGCGTGCAATCGATTTTTCGCATAAAATTAGGGGTATTAGGGTCATTTTTTGCAAAAATTCAAAAACAGATTTTTTTGGCCTTCAACGTACCGCATTTTTACCCTCCCCCCTTTAAGGAATTCAAATTCAGGTTTTCGTTTCGATACTCAGACTCGTTCAAAACTTTGAAAAATATTTGCGTATTGTGTCCTATTGATCAACTAATAACTTGCAAAAGACCGCATGTGAAAATCTTTTAAATTTGCTGAGATATCAACTTTCTTTGAGGAGAGATTGTACTGAATGACAAATTATTGTTTGGTGCTTTAAAATATGAATAATCAAACAAGTACAAAAGTTCAGTCATCGTGACGTTTGATCTCTGAAAAAAATCCTGATTATTCACTTATACTTCTTTGATCAACTGTGCTTATTTCCAAGCAAAGCAAACTACAAATTAGTAAGCATATTTTTGAGTATAAAGTAAACAGTTTTTCAACAAAAAATGATATCACGTAAAATTAATCATGGGTCCATTTTTGCTTTGCTTATTTTTGGCTTTAGCTATTCTAACAACTACAATTAGTCAATCTATAAATAATATCGGACTCGGTTTGCCTAACGTTTGGAATGGGGATAAATATGGAGTTTTGGATTGTCCAGCAACGAATATTCCAACATTTTTAGGTTAGCTATAAGATTTCAAAATATATTAGGTTGTTCCATAAATTCGTTTCGCTACTTTTTAGAGTATATCTCGCTAGGAAAGGTTGTTTTTCGATGAAAATTTTTTTCAGAATAGGGTAAGAGGCTCTCAGGAATACGATGGTGCAGTTAACTTTTTGAATGGAGCAGGTTTTTGTGTCAATAAACATTTTTTCAAAGTGGCCCATTTTATGGGAACTCCAAACGTATGGGGGTACCTTCTGGTGATCAACATCAAAAAATTCTTTCAGATCGTGTTCCCCATGCCCGAAAACCCCCGGGTACTAAAAATTGGATGAACTTTGTGAGAATTTGAGTTTTTGGCCCCATTGGGGTAAAAAAATCGAATTTTCCAAATCGGCTAGATTTTTCTACTCAGGGGTTTTTTGACATGGGGAACACGAAGGTGAAGTAATTTTTTGATTTTGACCACTAGAAGGTACCCCTACGAGTGGCCAAAAATCAACGTTTTAAGATGAAAAAAGGGTATCACTTTGAAAAAATTGATTATCAGCAAGACTACCTGATCTACGAAAAAAGTTAACTGCATCGTATTCCGGATAACTTCTTACACTACTCTGAAAAAAAATTTCGCCGAAAACTGCCTTTCCTAGCCACGGCGACCGAAAATGAGAAAAAAGTCTTCAAAAAAAATAATCGTTTCAATACTCAATTTTTGATTGATTCAAGGAATTTGC
>JAQGBS010000866.1:0-18464 GCA_034698545.1 Acrobeloides obliquus | reverse complement strand
CGGTCTTCTTTTCATTAAAATATCTTTTCTTGCATTCAACATAGTGCCGCTAATAGACCTAGGTCTTAATTGCATGGGATGTTGATGTTCTGAAGACCTGCGAATTTTGGGTATCTCATATTCATTTGAAGAGATTGTATTTTCATCAGAGAGTATAATATGGTGGGATTTATTAGAGATGGCTGGTGGAAGTGGGACCTCTTCATCGTTTTCAGCTTTTGAATTTTCAACGACTTTTTCTAATTTTGAGTTGCTTTGGACAGAGCGTCTGAGTTGATTAGTCTGAGAGGTTGATTTTCTGGATAAAAGTTTTGGTGATGCAGAGCGTTTTGGCTGCTAAAATAGAATAAATAGTATTGTAGAGGAGAGATTGATTAGCTTACTTCGTTTCTTACATTGTTTTCGGTAAGCCCCGGCAAGTTTCCAGATGAAAAGGATTTTCTTCGAGTAAGATTGGTTGTGATAATTGGCGGTGATTTATATTCTCTAAAATTGAATTGCATGAAGCGAGAAAATGATTAAAAAACTGGTATGTGTCTAAAAATCGGTACTACTTCGGATTAGCTGCCCCAAGCGACAGGGTACTGGACACCGGAAAAATTTTAATTTTTTTTCAAAAAAGATCCTATAGAGGTATTTTTATATGAGGAATCGATTGCGTGCATTCCCGAGGCTTGAAAATGCTTTCCTGACCTTGATTCAGGGAAATAAGAGTTTTATTAAAGCAAAAACATGAAAATTCACTTTAATACACACTCTTATTTCCCTGAATCAGGGTCAGGCAGGAATTTTCAAGCTTTATGGAGCTGTGCAGATATTAAATTATCAATTTTTGCGGAATTTTTTACCCCCCCCCCCCATGTTATTAAAAATGCACTAGTGTTATCAACTTTTTATGGAGAGGACTGACCCCCCCCAAACATGATAACGTAATACTTAAATGACCCCTGTCAGAATCATTTTTGACAATATACCTTAAATGCCCAATATTTGCATTTTTGCTCATCAAATCTAACATGCCATCAATTGAAGATGGTCGCCCAATAGTCCCGAAATTTCGTAATTTTCTCTCAACAACTTCTTTTTGAAATCTAAATTTATATATTTTTCAATTTTTACTTACATATATCTCTACCTATATAGACTAGCATCATCTTTAAAAGTTCTATTTTTATAGTCACGAACATTTATAAAATAACTTTCATTTAAAAATTGCTGCAGAAGTTTTATACAATTTTCTCTAAAAATTCAAATTGTTTGAATAAAAATTTGAGAGCTACTACACAATGGGGAAGGGGCACTCACGTGAAAAATTTTTCTGGAAATGGCCCCTCTAGGAGTAAAAACATGTGAGGAATCCGAATTTGACATTTATAAAATTGTTCGGATTTAAGAAAAGCTGTATATCGACAAGAAAATTCGAGAAAATAACATATGTTGGTCTAAAAACAACGCTTTTTCTTATACAGCTTTGTTTTGAATATAAGAAATTTTATAAATATCTAATTCAGATTTCTCGCAAATTTCTACCCCAAATGGGGTCATTTTTAGGCAAAAATCACATTTTTGCAACTTTTTGCTTCAATAAAAATATTCTTTCCTAAATCAGGGAAGCGATTTTTTCGCTTCAAAAATGTCAAATTCGGATTCCCCACATGTTTTTACGCCTAGAGGGGTCATTTCCAAAACAAAATTTTCACATGGATACCCCCTTATTGTGTAGTAGCTCTAAAATTTGTAACTTTACCTAGTGCAGTTTTTTATATCAAAACATTTGGGTAAAATCGGGTCTAAATAATCAACAGCTTCTTTTCCAGTAAAACTGTCTTCATAATAAGTTAGACCTTTACGATGTCTTTTTGTGGGCATTTTATAAAAGCGCTTGAGGATTATGACCCACTAGAAAAGGAAAAGTTATAGTATGTTTCCTCTCATAATGAAAAAAATGTTCAGTCTCGATGGCCAAGTGGTCCATGGAGTTAATTGTCCATCTGGCAGGTTAATCAACATTAGGACATCAGGTTCGATTACCACTAGGGGGTATATTAAGGCTAGGTTTTGAAGTAATTTAATTTAGTATAATACAGTTCCATCAAGAGTGTACTGACAAAAATGATTGCAAAGTGTTTTATAGGGCAAATAAGAATACGCAAAAATTTTCACAAATTTTGAGAACTTGAAATTTGGAGTGGATATCGAACCCGTGACTTCAGGATGCAAAATTAGGGATCATCCAGATATTATGTAATCATGTTGGGGGGAGGGGGGTTGGCCTTTCTCATAAAAATTGATAGTGCATTTTTGATGATTACGTTGAGGGGGTAACCACCAAAAAGTTGACTACGTAATATCTGGATGACCTCCTAGCACTCTAGACACTCGGCCATGATAGTTTTTAGGAAATCTCCATGATATGGTACTTGTTTGCCTCCTCTCATCAAGCTGATTTGAATCGTGTAAACCGTTTTCAAAAAAATGTTTTTATTTCAACTTTTTTTCTATTTTCGGACACTGTGATATTGTGTTGTGCGGAAAGGTGGTGGAACTAAATTGTAGCAAAACCATAGCTATAGGGTTGATCATAGACCCCCCCCCTGAATATTAAAATTTTTTGAAATATTAATTTATTTTTATTTTAGAATTTTTTACTCACCCTTCTTGTAGAAGAAAACTTTTCCGAAATAACATGTCTGGCATTATAAAAATTTTCATTGGTAGGATCAGGTGGTGGACTATCAACTTCTTTTACATCTTTAATAACATTTTCCACGGTATAGTTTTGAGATCGAAGCGGCATCCTTAAAAAACTATTAAAAATTTATATTAACAGTAAAGTACAAGGTGTATATAAAACCGGAATTTGAGCGATTTTTTCATGTTTTCGAGCCGAAGACATTTTCTCAAAAATGGCCCTATTAGGGCTAATTTTATGCAAGGAATTGGTTGCGCGCATTCTCGAAGCTTGAAAACGCTTTCCTGACCCTGATTCAGGGAAATAAGAGTGTATATTGAAGCGACAATATGAAAATTTTGGGTTTTTCTTTTGAAGATCGTCGTTCCTGGGATTATCTTATGCGAGGAATCCGAAAAAATGCTTCCTTGAATCAGAGTAAGCATGCGTAATAACAAAAAATCAACTCAAATCTTTCTTTGTTAATTTCGTTTTATTACACATACCAACGCTGATTCAGAGAAGCATTTATTCGATCGGAAGCATGTTTTTCGGACCCCTTGCATAAAATAACCCCAGGAAGATGATTTTCAGAAGAAAAATTCAAAATTTTCATATTTTCGCTTCAATACACACTCTTATTTTCCTGAATTAGGGTTAGGAAAGCGTTTTCTAGCTTCGGGAATGATCACAATCGATATCTCATATAAAATTATCTCTATAGGGATCATTTCTATAAAAAAATTTATGAAAAAATTCATATTATTTAGGTTTCTCTCCTTTAAGAGTACCATCGATTTTTCACCTTGGTCCCCCAGGAGTAAAAAATGAAACAAAATTTTTGTCTCCGATTTCGATGATTTTGGTGTCAATCGTTTTTTATCATCGTCCCCTACAATTTTTACAATGGCGCTCCGGGTTTAAATCAAGCATTCCCGAAATCGTCTGGACACATACACATTACACGTTTAACGTAGTAAGATAATATATATAAGATAATATCAAATCAAAAATATTGTGACGCCATTTTTGAATGCATCCAAGCGTGACCTTCGATTAAGTGTTTGCCGATTATCGGGTCGTTAGTTATTCAAAAAATGACCTATGGTCCACCGGTCAGCGCAGTTTAGTTCGAAAATTTGAATTAGTGGTTTTCGCGGCAAAAACAATCTTATCAATATATGGTTTGTTTGAAAATGAAAATAAGAGTAAAATTATTAAAATATTGGGTTATACAATAAATAAGGTGCTTTTCGGCCAATTTTTGTCTAAATGACTCCTCTGGGGAATTTCTATGCGAGAAATCGATTGCGCGATTATCTAGCAGAGAAATTGCTCCCCTGACCTTGATTCATGTAAGGGATGGGTGTATTGAAGCGAAAATAAACTAAAATGCGAATTTTCGTTGTAAAAAGGCTGTTGATGGTTTTACTAGAAGACGAATCGCTCGCACGCATTGCCGCAGCATAAAATGCTTGTATGTTCCTGATTCAAGAAATGCAAATTTTTGCCTTTTAGGAATGAACCCCTCATAGATTTAACTTTCGGTGGTCAAAATCAAAAATCCTTCAGCTCCTCATGTCGAAAAACTCTGTATCAAAACATGGTGCTCAAACAAAGAGCAATTTTTGGTCGATTTTTTTCAAATTTTTAAATTTTCACCAAAATAACCGGGTTTTACTATGCGAGAAATCAAGCATTGCTGATTGAAAACGCTTCCCTGATCCTATATTGCCTATTTTCGTTACAATACACATAACTCTTTCCTGAATCAGGGTAAGTACTTACGCAGGATTGTTTCGTGGGGGTATATGATCCAACAAATTTTTTCAAACATTTTGATCAAAAACATAAGGAAGGACCCTTTGGATTTTTTAAACTTTTTTTATCCCTTGAGGGGGGAGGGTACATGTACCCCCTATACCCCCTCCCTTCAGTACGGCACTAGTCAGGGAAGCGTTTTCAAAGACCGGCAATAAATGTAATCGATTCCTCGCATAGAAAAACCCCCTACATGGTTATTTTTGTGAAAACGACCAAAAGTCGATTTTTTTAAAAAGTTTCAAAATTGCCATTTTTGTGGCACCCTGTAGATAATTAGGAGAAAATTTTGAAAATTGGAGATTCCACCCCTTGGGGGACAAGAGATAATACTCGAATTTTCCATACCTTTCCCCATTCCAAAATGACTCAAATTGTTTAAAGAACCTTTTTTATTGAGTTTCAATTTTCCCTCCTTTTCAAAAATAATGTGCAGAAAATGCAATTTCGAGGTAATTCAACATTCCTCAAGGTCATCCGTTATTCTTTGGAAATTCTCAGAGATTCCCTTTTATGTTTTATGGATCAGTTTAAGTGGGATTTATTGCCTGTTCAAATTTCAAAAGACAGACAGAAAAAAGATCTGGGTCAAAACGTAAGACGAGAAAATAAGTATCCGTTTTTCATTTCATTGTTATTCAAGAGCTTAATCACCATTTTGACTGGGTTTAATTAGAAGAAATTAAAAGTGTTTTTTTGTATAAGGCATGAGAAAGAGGTCAATCTGTTTAGGATAGGGGATTGAACTTCATCTACCGGCTCCTTCTCCCACTCCTCTCAAATCATCTTCATATGAGCTATTTTTACTCAAGAGCTAGAGGCACGGCGTACAAAAATTCCGAAAAGGTGTAGGCAAGGGTCAAAATTAAAAAGAAAAATGTTGCCAATCGATTCCCCGCATAAAACTGTAGATGTGTAAAAATTTTCATGGCTTTTGACAACAAAATAAAAAATAGCTTGTCATAGCGGGATTGAACCCGCACCCTATGTGTTAATGTTAAGCGCTTTAGCCACTCGACCATATGTCAATCTAAAAAACCCTATGATTCGGTACTAGTTTTGAAGCGCTCGGCAAGCTGAGTCGATTGGATTTTTTTTAAATTTTGACCTTTGCTTTTTCGAAATTTTGGTACGCCGTGGAGATCATGCTCATGTCATCACCCCTCGCTTCCATAATATTTCTTATTTTTCCGATTCCAATTTTTCAAAAATCATACAAATTCCTATAAATTTGTTTGATAGATCAACAAATTAGGTCATTACGCATATACATTATACAACAAGATCAATTAAGTCTAATTAAAAATTTCTTCACCATAACAATAAAAACATCGGTGCTGTCACACTTTTATTAATTTTTTCTCCATCTTTTTAATTATATTTTTTACAAGTCCGTTGTTCACTTTCTTTTAGATCCTGACAGGTAGATATTTAAAGAAACTCCACTTATGTCATTCTACCATTCTTAGTGAAAAATATGCGTTTGATAATTTTTCAATGGATTGTTTTAATTTATGAGTTTATGTGGATAAATGGGAATTTGGTAGGTATAAATATAAAAAAATATATAAATGTTTCGTATCCCATTACCACATCACAAAATTCCATAATTATGAATACTTGTTTTTTTCTTCGACCCACTATTACTCATACTCAATTCGTTGATATTTAATATTCACATTGGGAATATGGTCAAAAATGGATTACAAATAACATACCTTTTTTGGGATATTTCACTTGTAGGGGTATCTTCCACTGGTCAAAATCAAAACATTCCTTCAGATTCCTCATGCCGAAAAACCTCGAGACAAAAAATCAGTCGATTTGGAGAACTTTTTGAAAATTCGAATTTTTTACTCCAATGGGGGGACCAAGGGTTAAAAATTTCGAAATTTCAAAAAATTTTCCAAATTAGCTGATTTTTTTTAGTTGGAGTTTTTCGACATGAGAAACTCGAGCCTGAAAGAACTTTTTGATTTTAACCACTGGAAGATACTCCTACGAGGGGCATACCCTAAGAAGACCTGTTTTTGGAAGCCGTTTTTGACTATAATCATGAGGTCTGGGTCAAAAAAGAATGGAGAATTCTTGCCCAACGCATAAAAAAACCATAGGAAAGTCGAAAATTTCGTAAAAAATCGACTTCTTTAGCCAAATTTCAACATTTTTTAAAAGGTCAAATCTTTGAAAGCCCAATTTTTTGAAAAGTCTGGATATTGACACGAAAACTTGGCTTATCCTCAAAAAGACTGATTGCATGGTATTCAGCATACACTTTTGCTTAATAGTGAAAAATTTTTTATCAAAAATGGATTTTTGAATCGAGATTTAAAGAATAAAGATAGGTGAGATACTTTCCGAACAACCCAATAAAAAGGCATTTGACAACGCAGGTAAAGGGACAAACTTGAATCTTTTGCGAAGAAGGGGGTCCATTTCTGAACCCCTACTCAGATATGAAGTATATTTATTAAATTTAGAACCAAACCATATCTTTTTGCCAACATTATGTAGAATGTGCAGCTGTAGCTAAATTGGAGGAAAGGTTATGTATAGGCAATAGTGTAAATATGCCATATTGGTTGCCTTCATCTAGACCAAGTGTATATAAGAATAATGACTGTTATAAGTTATTGAGGCCATTTTATAAAAGGGTAATTGATTAGATTAGTACAGGGGCCCAAAAAATTGGATTTTTGCAATTTTCGAGCAAATCGCCAAAAAATTTTTTTAAAGGTTTTTCCAAGACAACCTTATAAGGGGGTTTTTATATGTAAGAAATCGATTGCAAGCATAGGTTACCAAGGGGGAAGGGGTACAGTACCCCCCCCTCACCACTCATCCTCGAACCTTCCGCCTTTATAGTCATTCATCCATCCATCCTGAGGGTCCAGTGTATTCCCCCTACTGGTAAACCATGATTGCGAGCATTGAAAAATTGTGAAATCGCTTCCTTGACCCTGAATCAGCCCAAAAAGAGTAAAAAACACAAAAATACGGATTTTTGGGCTGATATGGATCATTTTTTAAGATTTTTGAAAACAAATTTTCGGGTCGAAAAATATGAAAAAATTGCCAAAATTCCGGTTTTTTATACGTCTTGTACTTCCTACATTCAAATCTACATCCAAATTCTCATCAATATTTGATTTGATGTAGTAACTTTTTTCAAAACCTCACTCATACACATTTGATTATAACTGGTGAACTAAATTTTTAGCTAGATGATTATGAATCCCAACTTGATGAAGAACTCGTCTCGTGCATGAGAGAACAAGCTCTACCTATGTATCAAAATGAGGTAAATTTTATATTTTTATGCAAATTTTGAAATACTACTTTTTTAGCTCAATCAATGTAATGAACACAGTCTTCATAACATTAAAAAGTTTTCTCATGGGAGATCTATAGACTACACCCCTATACGATGCTTCCAAGGAAAACGAAGAATTGAAAGAGAATGCGGACATTTAAGATCTTGTTGTTCTTCTTACAATAGGTAAGAATTTTATGGGCACTTTTTAAAATTAAAACAAAAATTTAGTTGTTCACCTCTCACAGATGAATCAAGAACAGCAGGATCAATAAAAAATTTAAAAGAAATTATCAAAAAAGTGGCTAGAGACTGTGAGGCAAGGAAAAAAGTTGTCGAAAATCACGTAAATTTTATTTTTAGCAAGGAGTCGAGCCTAATTTTGCAATGAGTGAAGATGATGTTGAATGGACAGATTATCAACCTACTGGGAATTTAAAGGTTATAGTCAATTCTTTGGGAGATTTGAGAGCCAATTTTACGAAACACCCAGAACACGATTCCGGACACAGTTCAAAAAATCTTATTATCAGATTTTCTGACTATGCTTCGTTGGCTGATGATCATAAATTAAAGTTGGGACATGTAAGAAATTAATGTTTTAGATATACAGGGTGTGCCAAAAAAGTGGATTTTGTGGTTTTGGGGCCCCGAAAATTTATTGTTTAAAATGACCTCTCTGGGGGTAATTTTATGCGTTTCGGCGAGCTGAGTCGAATGCAGGGCCGTACCGAAAGGGAGGAGGGGGGGGGGTGCAAAGGGTACATGTACCCCTCCCCTCAAGGGCCAAAAAAAGTTATAAAAATAAAAAATCCAAAGGGTCCCCCTTTATGTTTTTGGCCTCTTTGCGATTTTGTACCTCCCCCCATGAAAAAATCCTGGGTACGACACTGTTCGAATGACATGATTCGTTTTTAAATTTGGAATCGATTGCACACACTGCCGATATATGAAAATGTTTTCATAGCCCCGGTTCAGGGAATACAAATTTTGGCCTTTTTAGGAGTATATTCCTCATAGTGATAACGTCCAGTCGTTCCTTCAAATTCAGGGTTTCTTAAAAACAATTTTCAGATTAGCCGTCCATTTCCGATTCAAGGAAGAAAATTTTCAAAAGTCGAATTTAAGCCTCCTAACGATTCCTCTGTAGGCTTTAGTTCGAATTTATTAAAAATAGCCTTGGCTGATGGTTCTTTGGCGAATGGTAACAATATTAATTCCGACACTCATCCTCAACATGATAAACGTCGAAGATTAGATTTTGGTTCTTTGGTGCATGGTCACAAGGTTAATGCCAACACTCATCAACATGATAAACGTCGATTAGATTCTGCTCAAATCCAGAATGTTAAACCATACAAGGAAGATGCTACTTTGTTAAAGAAATTTGCACTGGCTTCGAATTTAAATAAGCTAGTCGAAGCTTTTAGGTAAGTATAATTTTGTCTTAGCTATATATGAGATTTTAGAAATAAAGAAAAGATTGAACCATTGTCACAAAACTCAAATGTGCAAGACATATTTCCGGGACCTGAAGCAAGGATTGAAAATGAAGAAAATGCGAGTACAGAAAACCCATTAGCCGTAAATAAAGTCTATGGAAAAACAAACCCTGAAGGTTGTGGTAGTCGTGAGCGCACCCCTAGACCTAGGTTGATGGGTGTTAAAACTTTCAAAGAAAAACCTAGTGGTGAAAGTGAGGAAGAAGCTGGAATGTTGAAGTAGGCTCATTTTTTGCTTACGGTCGGACAAGTGTTTTTTAGAGAGCTTTTTGATGATTGGTATAAAACGGTTAAAGAAAAACTCGAAAAAACCAAACAGAATTCCAAGATGCCTACTTTGACTTTGGCCTATAGCAATGTGATAAACCGATTAGACCACATATCTGAATCGATTATTGGAAAATTGAACAAAACTAGTAGGTCGAGAACATGAATGGGCTATTTGATATAGGCGAAAGGGAAAGACACGGAGAAGAATACATCAGCACGTTCGGCCCTCGAACTTGCTTGGTTCGGGCCGGCACGTGTCGTCCCTTGCCAACTGTTTTTCGGCATTAGGTGTTATCCAACTTTTTGTTTCTCCAACTGATTTTTTCCAACCGACTTTCTCCAACTTTTGGAGAATCCAGGTTCGGGGGGAGGGTCTATACCCCTTCGTCCCCCTTGTTTTGAGGTTTTACCCTTTGATCCCCCTTGAGCATTAGGAAAAATTGTCTATTTTCCGATTTCTAGGGGGGTCTATAGGCTCCTTGCCACACCTCCTCCCATGCCTGTCCACTCTTGCTCATATATAAAATAAAAATCGATTTTTTCTTTAAAATTTAGTGTTCGATGAAAATGATTATCCGGAAAAAGATGCTGTCATAGCTGATAGACTTTGTACCCCTGTTGCTATAGAAAATGATAACAATATGAATACCATCAATTCCACGCCAACTCTCCAGGAATGGCTAAAGCTTGAAAAAGTCAAACCAAAAGATATAGAATTTGAGGAAAATTATGGTAAAAATAATACAGGGTGCCCCAAAAAAGACATTTTTTGATTTTTTTCAAATTTTTACATTTCACCAAAATAACCCGGGTTTTTAGAGGTATTTTTCTATGTGAGGAATTGATTACACGCATTACCGATGCATAAGAACGCTTCTCCGCCGATGCATAAAAACGCTTCTTCGCATAGAAAAACCCCCTATAGGATTATTTTTTGTGATAATTAAAAACTTGAAAATTTGAAAAAATCGCCCAAAATCGCAAAAGTGCCATTTTTGGGCACCCTGTAAAAATTTATTACAATCGATTCTCACTAATTCTCTTAAGTAACCGGATCCAGGAGGAGGGAGAGGGGACAGACAGAGGCATACTCTAAAGACCCCCTTCTAAATTTAGGGGGGGGGTACCTAGCATCGCGCAGCGGTTTTGGAGGGGGGGGGGCAGCTAGCGGGGAGGGTAGCTAACGCGCCGTTAGTCTTTTTTTAGACCTTTTTTTGGTCCTTTTTTCAGTCGTCAAAATTTTTGATACCAAAAATTTTTCTGAACCCACCTAGCATAAAGTCGAAATTTTAGGGGGTCCTTTAGAGTATGGACAGAGGGTGGCGGATTATCTAATGGCTTTTACGTAAAAATGTTCACTTGACCTAGGATGGTGGGTACCGAGGTTGTGGCTTAGCAATGATTTTTTTGCATTTATTTTAGGAATCCAAAGTAGCGATCAATGGAAAAAAGACCCTCTAGCACCAAAAGCTCCAGTTTCCGGAGAAATAGTCGATCTTTTATCAGATTGGAGTACTGATCAGGTAGAAAAAGATCTAGAAAATTTTGATAATAATATGGACCAGCTTAAAAAAGAGCTTGAACCCTTTAAGGTATCCATCTTTAGACTAAAAAATCTGACATAATTTTAGAAAATTTTCACACCATGCGATCATTATCTCCGCTGTAAGCATCAAATGCATGTTTCTTTGGATAAATGTAACAGACTAGATCAAGAAAGTGATAATGATACTGCTATATTTAATGCGGAAACTTTATTAAGTTTAAAGACAAATCCATGTGAGGGGAAGAATGAAGAAGATATGGAAGCTCTGTATGAATTGGTTATTGAAAGAAATGGGAAAATAAGAAAGTGTTTAAACGATGAAGAGGAAAAAAATAATTTGATGGTATAGGGCGTTCCTTTCAAGAGTTAAAAATGCATCAACTAGGTGAAGTGGCGAGGTTTTACTTTGCACTCAAATGGTCGAGGGTTCGATTCCACAAGGGGTAAATTTTATTTGACCGATGCAAAAAGTTGTAGAAAGAGACCCCCATGAAATTACAATTTTTTGTGTACGCTCTCCTAACCCTGTATTTGCCTATGTAGCCCCGGAAATACTTATAATGTGTTGTAACATTGCGGCCATAGACACAAGAGGAGTAGTCTAGTAAACATCTAGCCTGGGCGAATAGCCGCAGGCCTTTCAGTCTTGCCTCTCGCTAGTCTCCGAGCTAGCCTCATCCGATATATACGGTTAATAAACAATCTTGGGTAACCATTCTCAAACAACACTATACAGTTCAACTGTTACACCTATTTTCGCTTCAATACACACATATCTTCCTGAATCAGAGTCAAGGAAGCGTTTTCAAGGATAGGCAATGCGCGAAATCGATTTCTCACATAGAACCCCCCCCCCCATAGGATAATTTTGTGAAAATTAAAAAACTTGAAAAAATTGCAAAGAATCATAAAAATTCCATTTTTTGGAACACGTTGTATAAGAAGTTTTATTAAGCAACTTTTTTAGTCGGTTTATAAAATTTTCGCCATTGTGGATCGAAACTTATATCATTTGAAAGCAAAGTGAGACGTTTGCCACTTCACGACAGTTGATCCATTTTTTCTCTTGGTGGAAAATGTCTTATAATAATTTAAGTCAAATGATTCTTGTATTGAATTAAAATCTACAAAATCCCTAACTGATATGTTAGTTCAAAAAGTTTTTGAATCTAACTATGAAAATGCCGCAGATTGTTTCCACGATGTGAATTTTATTCTTGAAAGATGTTCCGAACTGAGAAATTGTTGTCCAGATTTTGATAGGTAGATTTTTTCATTTTCCCATTTTCGGATTTTCCAATTTTTTGATATTTTAGGTGTCGTGATAAGACTCTAAGCCCAGAAAAAGAACAAGATATTATGATAAAAACTGCTTTAGTCAACCAACAAATGTATGATTGTATAAATGCTAAATTCGAAGGCAATTTTGATTTCTTGTTAATGAACAGTACATCCAAAATTGATGATAAAAATTCAAAACGGCAAACTCTTGTAAAGAAAAAATTTGTAAGTTTTTATACTAACAAAAGTAAAATTCTGTGATTTTTGGGCCCAAAAAATTTTTTGGGACTGGAAAATTTTTTCAATTTTTCCCTTGGGGGCCCAAGTGGTAAAAAAATCGAATTTTCAAAAAGTTCTCCAAATCAGCTGATTTTTGTAACTGGGAGTTTTTCGACATGGAGAACTAGAATCTGATAGAATTTTTTGATTTTGACCACTAAAAGGTACTCCTATGAAAGACATGCTCATTAAAAAGGTTTTATAATGGAAATCGCTTAAATCAATGTTAGGATAATGTTTAATGCCCCGAAAATGCGCGCAATTGATTTCCTGCCTAGAAAAATCTATAATCATCCAGTGTTTAGGATAAAATTCGAATTTTAGTTCATTTTTGCTTCAATAAACCCACTCTTTTCTCTGAATCATGGAAGCATTTTCGCGAATCGGCAATGCGCGCAACCGATTCCCCGTATAGAAAAATACCCAGAAGAGTATTTGCGTAAAGATTCAACTCAATGGGCAAAAGCACTTTATTTATGGATCAATCTAATATTTTAGATCTCCGACTTAAATCTCGATACTAATGTTGATCTCATTGACAAATGGTTCCCTTTACCAGATGATGTATAAATATGTATCTTTTTTGTTTAATTTGTTTATTTTTTAAATCAATAAAAATTGTCCTCGGTCGTATCTCCAACCCTCCCAAATCATGTCATCAGCTTATTACTAGTTGTGAAACTGTCCCTCATTTCTTATAAGAATATGGGTCTTTGGAGTCCAGAACTAGGGCTGCTGTTTTCCAAACCCCTATCAGAATATATCACGTTGAAGAGGACGAAATTCGAATAATTTTGACATCAAATTTTTTTTGTATCTAATAAGTAAAATAAAATTTTTGGTGTACGTAGATTTTATTTATAAGTAAAATAGCAATAGAAGTTCTCGGGAAGCTCAGAGGTGCTAGGAAGAGGCCGAAGAACGCTCGGTCTCCAAGGTTCTATATATAAAGAGGACAACCCCTGACTGGTTCTTTAATTAAAGGGGTGAAAATTAGGGCCTTTTCTCCAAAAAACTTTTTTGAAAAATGACTTTTTAGGGGTAAAAATAGGGTGAAAAATCGATTGCGCACATCCCCGTTGCGTGAAAATGCTTCATTCACTTTGTTTTTGCGAAAATAGCACTATTTCACGTTTGCTTAAAATTTGCATAATTTCAAACGTCAACGAGTTTTAAAAACCTTGGTGCGAGAAATCGATTACGCGCACCCCCGAAGTTTTCATCGAAAATTTTTGAGAATTTTACGCTTAAAAATGAGTGTTTTTTAGCAAAAAATTTTAGCTCCGACAGAATAAAAAAAATGAGATTAAATTGATTTTTGAAATTTTTTTATAAAACTCGAAAAAATTGCCTTGGTCCCCCCTTATGTTTTTGCCCAAATAAGGGGGAACCAAGGTAAAAAATTTGGCCATTAATTACGTAATCATGGGAGGAGGAGGGAGGGGGAGGAAGGTAGCCAAATGATTACGATATGATTACAAGGGGGGGGGTCAAAAAAATACGAAATTTTGATTACGTAATATCTGAATGACCCCTTAAGACGATGGAGTTAAGGTGAAACTTGATTGAGTCTTGATTTTAAAATTCTCCAAGGTAGGTATTGTACTAAGGCTTCTCTGTAAGGCGCAATCAATAATATAGTGCACAATGGATTCAATACAGCATTCCAGGCAAGGCTTATAAAACTAAGAGTTCCAATCCCTGGCATATTGACTTGAAATAATAAAGGAATCACAAATAGAGTTGGTAATAGCGAAACAAATATAGGGCAAGATGCCTAAAAATTTACAGTAAGACTAGTGTTGCCACAACTCATATTTATATGAAGTTCTTTATATTTTTAAGCTTTTAAAGAGGGATAGGAATCAGGGACTAGTCTCGATCGAAAAAATTTTTTTTGGCAAAACAGCCTATATAGGGGTAAAATCATGCCAAAAATCGATTGCGTACATTCCCCGACTCGTGAAAATGCTTCCTTGACCCTGATTCGGGAAAATAGATGTGTGTATTGAAGCGAAAATCGAAAATTTGAAATTTCTCGATCAAAATTATATTTCTGGGAGTAATTTCATGCAAGGAATCGATTGCGCTCATTCCCGAATCTTGGAAATGCTTCTTTGACCCTTAAATTTTTTTCGAAAATTCAACATGTATTAATTTACCTTAAATCAGGTTCAAGGAAGCGTTTTCAAGCTTCGGAAAGCACGCAAGCGATTCTCCGCATAATTTTATCCAGAAATATGATTTTGAGGGAGAAATTTCCCAAATTTTCGATTTTCGCTTCAATATACACATATATTTCCCTGAATCAGGGTCAAGGAAGCATTTTCACGCTTCGGGAATGCACGCAATAGATTTTTATCATGATTTTACTCCTATATAGGCTATTTTGGCAAAAAAAATTTTTCAGAGATTAGTCCCTGATTCTTACCCCCTCCCCCTTTAATGAAAAATTTTTTTGGGAACAGAAAATTAATTTGATTGTCTGACTGTCTTTACTTGAACTATTAATACAACAGTTAACTGCTTTTGCATTGCTCGAGTTTTAGCGGACATAGAATTTTTGGCGTTACGATATGTTGCCCATATTTTACGGCTAAACCATAGAATTATAGAAAAACTAATTGTACCAATGGTCACAGAAAAGCCAAATATAGCTATATTATAAATATTTTCCTAAAAACATAAGAACACAGATATTAAAAAAAACTTGCTATTTTAGCAAATTCAAATTGTGGTATTGTACCATCCGAGTTTCTCCAATAGTCACCTATCAAATAACTATGGTTTTCCATAGAAATATCATCATTATTAAATGCCAATAAATAAAAAATTGGAAAAATGCTTGTTAACATTCCCATTAAGGCATAAAGTCGTATTATTGTCGATCCATTCAAAGTGATCGATCTAAAAAAGTTCATTCAAAAAAGGCAGTTATGGCAAATCCTACCGGCAAAAAATCATGTATCGATAAAAGAATGGTATTGACAATGATGAAGTAAAAAACATACAAATATAGGCAAATGTCGCATTGCAAATGTGACGCAATGAGTTTTGGCAAATTGGTATGAGGCTATCATTTATTATTAATATTACTCCATCTTTTATATCTGCTTTCTAAATTTGATCTTTAAAAAAGCTATAAAACATTGCTACACAGTTCTCGAATTTGCAAAACGAATAGGGATTAAAAGTCACAACCAGGGCTGTCCAAAAACGCATTCACTGTTAGAACCTGCAAGGAGACGGATTCCAAAAAATAACAACAAAAACAATTTACCATTCCTAAAATCAGTATATCTGTGTTATATAACAAATCCAGAAAACAATTAATAAACAAAATTTTGCTATATGGTTTTAACTCCTTGGTGGACTTTGTTTTTATCAAAAATATGAGGACTAATGTTAGAATATAGCCCAAAATCGCAGCCAATATATCATTGTAATAATTTATAGCCCTGAAGTTCATTTTTCAATATATCAAGAACAAGGTTAAAATATTCAAGAACAAGGTTTAGAGTCAAATCGCTTAATAATTTTATCGAGAATCAGCCAGTGCCAATTTATATTTTTATCAACTGACATGTTATGTAAGATATTGCCAGGCAACATGAGTAAACATAATAATTAAATTAAGAGTACGTGTAATACGTCAATCCTCTAGTAGTTGTCATTATATTGGTTAAAAACATAAGGGGGCCAAGGCAATTTTTTCGAGTTTTAAAAAATTTCAAAAATCAATTTAATTACATGTTTTTTCGCGCCGCAAAAATTTTTACTGAAAAACACTTATTTTTAAGCGAAAAACGCTTAAAATTAAAAATTGTCGATTTTCAATGAAAATTTTGTTGAAATCATTGAGCCAATGCAATACGCAGTGCCGCAGGCAAAGTTTTTTGTTGAAAAATACATGTTTATATGCTGAAAATGATCAGAAACTGACTAATTTTTGGTTTAAAAAATTTCAAATTTGGGAATTTTTTGTTGAAAAATGAAAAAAAATTGGACAATTTTGGACAAAAAATTTTATATATTATGATTACGTAATCATTAACCTGACCTCCCGCCGTAATCAAGCGTAATCATTTGGCTACTCCGCTCCCCTTACTTGATTACGTAATATTTGGATGATCCCTTAGCTTCTTAGCTTTTTATACTGACGATATTTCTATGCTAAACCATAGTTATTTGATTGGTAACTTTTGGAAAAACGAAGACGGTACAATACCACGATTTGACTTTGCTCAATTGGCATGTTTTTTAATATGTTTGCTTTTATTAATCTGAGTTATAGGCAAATATTTTTCTTATCTCATCGCTTGGTTTTGCTATGATCATGTTTGCAATTAATTTTTTGATAATTCTGTGGCTGAGCCGTAACATATGGGTTAAATTTCATGACACCAAAAATTTGATGTCTGCTAAAACCCAAGCTATGCAAAAGCAATTAACTATTGTATTAATAGCTCAAGTATGACAATAAATTCCCATTGTTCGTTTACTAAAAAGTTCTGAGCTATCAATGGATATAGTCATTTGTGTGTTAGTAATGAACAATTTGTAGGCAGCTTGTCCTATATGTGTTGCTTTAATACCATGTCTATTTTTGATACCTATGATATTATTACAAATCAATATGCCAGGGATTGTAACTCCTTGTCTTATGAGTGTTGCTTGGAATGCTGTACTTAATCCATTATGCACTATATTATTTGTTGCGCCTTTCAGAAAAGCCGTAAAACAATGCTTACAATGGACAATTTTAAGAGCAAGATTCAGTCGAGTTTTCGTCTTATCTTCATCTTGAAAATATGGTTTTATTTTTAAAGTCTAGTTAAATTTGATGATATTGTTATGATCCTGAATAGAGCCTGCATGACAGTATTTTTTTTATAACTTGACTTGACAAAAATTTGCCCAAAACTTGATTTGACAATTGACAGCTATTGTTAATTCAAGACATTAAAAAGTTGATAATTTTTTAAATGTTAAGTCTATCTTATATTAATTTTTATGTATGCTATCAAAAAAAGAAAAATTCACAAAAAAACGAATGTGTTAATTAAGATCGACTATAAGTTTTGCATTCAACAAAGTCGAACTGCTTGAAGAATGATGATGTTTTGTCTCAAGGCCACATTGGAGATATACATGCTCGATATCTGCAGAAGTTGCTGGTATCGAAAGTATTTCCAAAACTGTTTTCTTTATAAGTAGAAAATTCTAAATTATGTATTTTTAAAATAAAATCCTACGTGACTAACCAAATCAATATTAGTCCAGAAACAAGCCAAATCTGTCAGTAGATCCTTTTTTGAATTGTTAATGTAGCTCGTCCATTGTTTGACGCCTTGTTCAATAGTATCAGACGATTCTGGTTAGTTTCTTATTGTTGCATTTGCATAAGTCGTCGTTGTAGCAATGAAGTTAGTCCACATCTGAATATAAGCCTCTCACATAAAATATATAAAGCTAGCTTATATTTACCTTTGACTGGCACTACTATGAGCTGATGCTTGTGATGGGGAACATTGTGCACAAGCACAAAATCATATCATTTTGTATCTATTAAGAAAAACAAGAATTTAGGTGTACGTAGATTTTACGTATAAGTAAAATAGCAATCAGAGTTGCTCGGAAGAGCGCCGAAGGCGCGCTTCTTCTCCAAGATTCTATATACAAAAGGGACAACCTCCGGCTGTAAGATGTTACGACAGAAATGGTTGTGAAAAGTTAATTTCAACACGGACATTTCGAAAATTTATATTCGAATCAGACATT